>CAUYRT010080549.1:0-47554 GCA_963574885.1 Lepilemur ruficaudatus
GGATATGCCCAAGAGAAGCCATAAAGTACTTCCTTTAAGTGAAAAGATAAAAGTTATTGACCTAATAAAGAAAAAAATTATGTGCTGAGGTTGCTAAGATCTAAAGTAAGAACATATCTTCTATCCATAAAATTCAGAAGAAGGAAAAAGAAAGTCATACTAATTTTGCTATTTCACCTCAATCTGCAAAAGTTATGCCCACAGTGTGGAATAAATTCTTAATTATGATGGAAAAGGAATTAAATTTGTGGGTGAAAGACAGGAACTTAAAAAATGTTCCAATTAATGAATGAGATTTGGTACTATCTGTAGTTTCCAGACTCCACTGCAGAGTTTTGAAATGTATCCCCCTTGGATAAGGGAAGGGTCAATTGTATATGATCTGAAGTATATTGTAAACTAACCTATAATAAATAAATAACTTCTATAGTTTTTTAGGGTTTTTTTCATGATAGTATTATAATTTTATTATACTGAAGAATGCTCCAGAATGTCCCAATGTACAAAATCACAATAAGGTCAAAGAACTAATAGGAAAAAAAACAACAACCAAGATAGAAAACAAGAGGCTTTGAGTGAGTTACAAAATGCTTATATCAACTAAGAAATCATATCATATGATTCTACTTGAGAACTTAAAAAATCAGAGCAATACATAAATGAGTAACAGTCCTAGAAAGAAACAACCCCTACTCCAATATTCCAGCACAATTACCAAACATTTGCTAAAAAGAAAGATAGTTGCTGAAAGGTTAGGAGAACCCTGAGAAAAAGTCAAGCCACAGTTTTTCTAGTATTATTTAGAAATTTATTGAAGGTCTATGGTAGTCATAGAAATATTTAAAAATAATTGATCTAACTTTCTATTGTAAATATAAGAATCACAAATTCCCAAGTTTATATATCTCTCCGTATGGTCTCCGGTACACTCCATCTCTAATCTGATGTCTACTAAGCATCCCAAAGCTAATGTGTCAAAGTAATTCTTGATTCCCCACAACTTGCTTCTTTCCCTGTTTTCTCCATCTCCATGAATGGCACATTTATGCCACAAATTTCTCAGACAAAAATGTAGGAGTCATTCTAGATCGCTCTTCTTTCCTCACGTCCCATATGCAGTGCCAGAGAAATCCCACTAGCTCTACCTGCACAATATGTACTGAATTCAGAGTGTTCTGTCTCCATCGCTGTCCCATAGCCCAATCCACCTTCATCTTTTCCCTGAACTACCTCCCAGCTCATTATGTCATGAGGACACAACCTTTTATTTTCCTTCTGCTGATAAAGAGACTGGTTTGCACCAAGCCACCTTCTCTTTTTCTTTTGGGACTGAATGTAACCCATTTGAAAGATGTTGAGCTGGAAGAGGAGTGACATCCATGGTTATGGGAGAAAGTTCTTCACTTTGCATGGGAAGTGGCCAGTGTGAAACCTGACCCTTGGCTGTATTGGCAAATACCCTGCCTTAGCAAGATGAACAACCTTCTGGAAACTACAGAAGGTACAAAACCAAGCTAAGTAGGCTGAAGTTCAGGAGGAATTCAGATGACTTTTTCTGTTCTTTGAGTCATAAAGGGAAGTGAGCAGGAAGTTGTTGGAAAGAGAAGAATGAAGAAGATGGCAGAATAGAAGAGCAGCTACATCTCCATTGTCCAAAGGTAGAGAAATAGAGAAAGAAAGTTACATGCTAGCTGAAAAACAAAAGCACAACAACAAAAATAAAGCCTAGCTTCCCTTTTATCAAATATCTTCACTGCCCATGTCCTTTAGCCTCCCCAGCTCCCCTTCATATTATCCGACTTTCCTTCTAGAGCTAGAGGTAACCGGCCATTCAGGGGTGTTCTGCAGACAACACAGAGTTTGCCCAAAAAGTTGATGCTGTTTGCTGATCCATTGCTTGTGAGTAATTGTTTCATAAGGACAGCTTGCTTCTGGCATTATACGCTAAAATTGAGACGCTTGACTTTTCAGCCTCCAAAGCCTAAATGTTTGGCATCAATAATAGAAATCTGGCATTTTCAATACTCATATGTCCAAAAGCTGGAGAGCTGGAAAACACTAGGAGTCCCAAATTGGTGTCCACTTTGGAATATTTGGCCCAGGAAAATGTATATTCTCATGTCGCAGGAAGTTGGTTTGCAAAACGAAGGCTGAGTTGCAGCCAAAAAGCGAGCACCATTTGCCAGAGTGCAGATGGAATGTGAGAGTTTGCTGCACAAAGTTTCTTTTTCAAAGTTATTTGCAGCTGCCATGACACATCTTTAACGTAATATGCAGAACTGTTATTTAGAAATTCCAACAGAGGGAAACAAATCTCAATTGTTTACATTTAAACATGATGTAGTAAGATACTAAAGAATAAATGTAAACATTATAGATTGGACAAAGCAATGCATGTGAAACATGGCTTAAATCACAGCATAGACTTAAGTGATCCAGAGTAAAAACAAAAATTTTCATACTCATGGAAAAGTTATATTTACTATTATCGAAGTAACCAACCTTCTTATGGTGTGTTTCTAGAAAATATATTGTCTTAGGAAGTGTTTAAGTCTATGTTTAAGTAATACAATTATAGAATTGTATTACAATTCAATTGTATTACAATACAATTGAATTGTAATTGTATTACAATACAATTTCACTGTTTTTAAAAGAAGATTTTAATTCTTAGCAGATAATAGTAACCTTAATTACACTTTTTATTCCCAACAATTACAGAGACTTATATGAAATTTACTCATTTAAAAAAGCATTAAAAGTTTTATTTCAAGAGTCAGAAACTATGTGTAACTAAGACTAGGCTATTAAAATAGATTAACATTAGGCAATCACATAAAAAACAGAGTGTTAGCCAAAATGAATAGTATGGGGGGGGGAAGGCAATGAAGGAAAGAAGGAAGGAAGGCAGGAAAGAAAAAAGATAAGTTAATAGAGATTAAAATGCAGAAGACCAAGGGGAGGAGTTTTTAAATTTATTTTCAGTTTGTTCTATTCAAGAGTAACTTTGAGAGTGGCAAGATGCAATATCCTATCCAATGTTGAATTTTTATTCTCTGGTGACATCAGGAATAATTTAAGGAGCAAAGCATAGAGGTAAATTACCTAAGGAAACGGTTTGTTCTACTCTAAATGCTGTTGCTGAGTTCCTGGTTGAAGCCATGTTTTTATTTGGAGAGATGGCAGCTAATGGTAGAAACATCTGCGTGTTCTTCGTTCTCTACCTATTTGCCACCCACACAACTCTGTCCACTGACTTCTTGCAATTTCCATGAGATACTATTAATCTCAGAACTGCAAGTTTTTAGTGAGAATACAACCTCTGACCTAGGCTGATTTGCTTATGGTGGCTCTCTATTGTTCTTCACCTTAAATCACAAAAGCAAAACATCTAGCTCTGGAGCCAGACTTCCTGAGCTTGGCCCACTTATCTTCCCTGTGACATTGGGCAGGTCATTTAACATCTCTTGGTACAATTTCCCCACCTGTACAATAGAGGTCATACTCATAATGCCTACCATGAGGTAATGTATGAGGATTAAATGAAATAACACAGATACAGTGCTTAGAATGGTGTCTGAAATTTAGTAAGTCCTCAGTAACTCATAGCTATTACTATGATTACCTTCTGCCCAAGTAACTGCTTAGAAACAGACGTTAATAAACTTCGGTTGAATCTACTTACCCTGTGCCCATATTAATCAAGTCCAATACTGCTCTACTATCTAATACCAGAGATATTTAGTTCTTACCATATGGCCCCTACAGTAGACCCAATGCACTCCCCACATTTGGGACCATGTAGCTCTGATCCAGTCAACGCATGTAAGGCACTGATGAGTGACACTCTGGGCCTATCCATCAAACCTCCAGCTCTCTCGACCTCAGCCACAGCAGCCTTGGAGGCTATGTGCTCCAACTTGTGAAGTGACCAGATGAAGGAGAACATCCCATCCTGCATTGGACTTTTCATGGATGGAAAATATATCTTTCTTAAATTAGGCCACTGAGAATTTGTAGTTTGTTACAGTAACATTGCCTAGCATAATCCTCATTACGACAGTGATCAGAGTGATGCATAACTCCTTCTTAAAGAGAATAAACAAAACAAAACCATATTATTCCAACCCCTTAAAAATGGTCAGTGATGTCTGCTGTTTCAATTAAAGAAGATTCAATGCCTCTGTTCTCCTTAGTTCCCCAGCCTGGCACTGTGGCTGATTCTGAGACATAGAACTTTTACTTTATGTCCAACTTGGCATTCTTTATGTTAATCTGAGGGGTATATTTACTGTGGTCTTAACTCTCTGGACTATTTACTGGAGCTAAACATCTAAATATAAGCACATCTAGTGAATATCCGCTGACTCCACTTGTCGTAGGATGCAGAACGCAAAACCACCTGCTACAGTTCAGGTGGAAATGGTGATGCTACCACGGGGCACTTGCACACTTCAGGGGCCCTCGCTTCTCCCTCATTGTTGCCTCACTGGTTTGTGTTTATCTTGACATTTCTTCCTTCTATAATCATTATGCAAGATGTTATCCTCTTATTTCGTATGTTTATTTGAGTACTGGTGGATTTCTGTTGAGGGAAAAGATGAATGCACTGTGAGAAAGCTATATTGTTAAAGTTGTTTGAAAAATTCTTTAAGGATGTTTTGCACTTCAGAATTCTAAAAGATAGTGATAAAATCCAAATACAAAATTATCAGAAAGACACAAGATCTTCCTTGCCCTAAAGTCTGAGCACATATTTAAAAACAAAACAGTGGATTAGAAAATGAGAAGTCAAGGACTAAAGCTATAATGATGACATGCAAGTTGATTTGTGTGTGTTGAGGTTTCTAGGGGCAGACATTGATAAATCAGAGATTTGCCTTAGGGACTACAATGGTGTTATAATCTAAAACACAGGAACTCCTTTAGGGGAAGGAGGAATATAAAAGAAATTATTCTGAAAGTCTCATTGGATAAAATGATTTTAGTGTTGAAGACCAAATTTTTGAAAATAAGTGTCTGTTGACAGGTCTATTTTTATGATATTATTCAATTAAAAATTTTAAGAGCCATATTTGCAAAGTTATTTATATACTATAATAGGACCCCAGGCATCTAAGAGCCCTGGCTCTGACATTTTAGTGAAAAGCCCGAGGTACAGTCACCATTATTCATGTAAAATTGTGGATTTTATAGACAGAATTTTTTTTTAAAAAGGGACAAAACATATTTTAAATGAGTAACACTTTTTGAATGATAGAAACACTGATAAATACTGTTTTCTAAGCATTTATACTGTTTAATAGAAGTAGGAAAACATGGCACTAGGGATTTTTACAGTCCTTTTGTACCTGAATAACAATGATCTACTTTTTTAAAAAGTGTGTAAAAGAAATTGCTTGTTTGTTTCTTTAAAGTTAAATTTTGCTTTGGTGAAAGACCAAAGAAAAACATATTAGCAAATGACATAGGGAAATTGAAAGATTGTGCAGATAATTTTGTATTTATAATTACTGTTTTCACCTAAAATATTAAAATAATTCAGTCTAAAGCATTTTTAAAATATCTTTACAGAATGAATTACAGAGGTAAGTTCAGCTGTTATTTGGACAGGGGAGATCTGTGTGGTGAGCTACCATAAAACTTAGGATAAAGAATCTTCTTTGTTGCTGGTATAAATTATCTAGTTTGCTTGCTGACATAGCTTCTTTTTACTTTAGGCCTGAGGATGCAAGTTATAGGAAATTATAGCTCTTTGGGGATTTTCTAACCACTGTGATTTACTCATAAGTTCTCTCTGTTTAGGAATTTTTTTTATCCTCAGTATACCCCAGAAGAATAGTCTATACTAGAACATTCTTTGTGAAACTGGTAATTCATTTCACATTCAATTTGTCTTCTGTATGTGAATCTGGCAAAGAAAATTATCTTAAAGCTTCCTTGGGCATGGTGATGGTTAACTTTTTGTGTCAGTTTGACTGGGCCACAGCGTGCCCAAATATTTGGTTAAACATTATTCTGGATATTTCTGCGACAGTGTTTTTAGATGAGGTTAACGTTTAAATCAATAGACTTTGAGTAAAGCAGATTGCCCTTCATCGATTAGTTGCTTCATCCAATCAGTTAAAGGCCTTAATAGAACAAAAAAACTGGGTATTCCACAACAGACCTGAACTGGAGCACTGGCTTTCCTGGAACCCCAGCCTGGCA
Organism: Lepilemur ruficaudatus; assembly: GCA_963574885.1. Taxonomy (NCBI): domain Eukaryota; kingdom Metazoa; phylum Chordata; class Mammalia; order Primates; family Lepilemuridae; genus Lepilemur; species Lepilemur ruficaudatus. The sequence continues at coordinate 6,211 of CAUYRT010080549.1, forward strand.
GTCCACCATAATCATTTGAGCAATTTTTATAACAAATCCTCTTACAATAAGTGTGTGTGTGTGTGTGTGTGTGTGTGTGTGCTGGTTCTGTTTCTCTGAAGTACCTTGACTAATATAGGCACTAAGTACAAACCTATAGACAGTTTATCCTGGTCTATTCCTTAAGAGATATATATTAATAAGACAATTCAGGTAAGTATGAATCATGACCAGAAGTCTTTCCATGGCACTATTGTATTTTATAAGAAAACCCATGCAATCTAAATCATTTCTAATTTTATAAAAATGCCATGGAAACTTCTCACAAGGTACCTTAGATTATGTTCTCCTCTAATCATGGAGAGCATTTCCTTGTTTTGCTTCTATCCCAACCCCCGAGGAAAATGGTAAGAAAAGAAGTCTCCATTCTAAATTTCTGATGAACCATCAGAGTACAAACTAGAGGACCAGTGTGACTCTATTTGGCTTTCTTAGAAATGAGCCCTATCCACAACTGACCTAAGAGCAGGTCGCTGCTAGATGGCCCTGAGGATGCAAAGCTGACAGCAAAAAGAAATCAATTAAATGTTCATCTTCAAAGCATGCACTTTTCCTTTTATGTGTGTGTTCTGAAGTTGAGGTTAAATTTCGAGTTGTCTCTGACACCTTGTGACTGTACAGTCTACCTTCAAATTTTTGTGGACTTCAAAAAACAAGAGGAGCTGTTAGGGTACAAAGAGACACCCAATACCTAATATGATTATTATGTCTAGGATAATATTACAAGATGGTCCTCAATATTACAATTATATAGATAGAAAATGTATTATCATCATAATGTCTAAGAATATAATATTAATTTTTTGTTGTTGACATACTTAATTGTTGGTCTCTGGTTTCCTTGAAAAGGCATTTGATTTTCAAGCTATTTTCACTCCTTTTCATTGGGGACACTGAAAAATTTATTTGGTTGATTAACCCTGGAAAGTCTTCATATTTATGTACTAAAGCCTAGAATTTTTCATTTTAGAACATTTTACACATCATAGGTATTCTGCCTGTTACGTTTATTAAGCATTATATTTTAACCTGTTTTGTGCTCAGTATGAAATTTCAAATCACATACCATACTGGTTTCGGATTTCTGTGATTTAAAAATAACCTGTAACTAAATTACATTTTGAGTTTTAAAAAATGATCTGCAAGACGTTAAAGATAAGCTGCGTAGGATTCAGTTTCCTAAACATTGTGTTAAAATAAAATTCAAACATGGAATTGATCAAAAAATTTTAGAATAAATTACATCAGAATTTCTGTTTCTTTAATTTTACTTTTGTAGTACAAGAAGGGCAGTGATTCTGAGACACTAAATGAAAACACATACTGAAGGAAAATATGTATCTGTGAAATTAGGCAAGTATTTCCAATTGAAATTGCTATTTGGATAATATGTTTTCCATACTCACACACACACAATAATATTCTAAATAGTCTTTGTGCACACAATATTCATCTTTGTGAAGAAAATTAATCAGTTATGAGGAGAAATAAAACACCTTATTATTCCTTGTTTAGTTATCTTAATGACCTACCCCTTGTCTCCTTTTTAAATATCTGACTGCATTTTGGTGTAGAAGGTATGGAATATCTGTGGTTAAAGCCATGTATACATATTCAAATTATAAGATTAAAGCATAGGAGCAGTGAACAGTTTTCTTCTGTTCTTAGGGCCTGATCCTCTCTTTCCTACTTAGAAATCGACTTACTCAGGTTCTACCCTGTGGGTGGAATTGTCTACATTCATCACATTTATAGACCATCCCCCTGACTGAAAAATGCTTTATCCTTATATATTATATAAGGATATATCCTTATATATTCCCTATATCCTTATATATTCATCCCTGTTACAAAAATGTTGCCCCTGTCTTGTACTTGGGCTGGCTCTGTGTGTGGGATGCCTGAGGTCTCCTCAGGGAAGGGCACTCATTGACTAGATCGCATCGGACCACGGAGAAAAGAAGCCCTGTGAATAATCAGAACTGGCTGGTCAGAGGTGGAGCAGAAATACGGAGCTGTCCAAAAGAGAGAGGCGGAGAACTATCGGGAGGTCAAAACAAAGCCATAAGAACTGATGAGGCTCAGAAGCCAGCAAAAGGGTGTATTTGAAGTGTAAGCAAGTGATGCCTAAGATGGAAGGTGTGGAATTGGGCTAAAGCTGCCCAAAACCACAATAATGTTTTCTTTACTTCTCTTGGGGTGGGAACAGTGTCAAGATTCAAACATTGTCTAAGAACCATTTTGCCATTTTAAACAAATCAACACTCTCAAACCATGTTTCTCCCTGCCCCATGGTTACCTCCTGTTAGCTTTTGGTTACAAAAAAGCACTCAGAACAAAAAAATGCAGGCCAGTTGTAAAGCCTTCATTCACCAAGGCCCAGCCTCAGGGCTAAATGGGAGAGTTCTGCCAGCCATCAAACTTAACAGCCTTTAAACATGTGCAACATTTCTCTAAGCAAATTGGTTCCTTAATATGGTAAAATGTGCAGCACCCAAGGGGAAATGCTGGTGATCTCATAGCCCAAAACTGATGGAGTCACAGCACTGTATTCCTGAAAAGCACTCATACTTTCCACTTTGATAAAACCAGAAGCAAATATGAGAGGCAGTAGGTTTTGACATCCATTGTTCATTCTCCTATACAGCAGAGTACAGTGGTTTAATTCACAGCTTATGGGATTTTTTTTTTAAATATAAACCATTGAAATTTTTTCTATATTAATCAGTGGTTTCTAAAGATCCACAGGGATAAATAAACCCTGCAAGCTGGCAGGGGTTTTTTGTGGCACAACCACTGGTAGTTATAAACAGTAAACAAAACATAGTAACCATTTTAAGCACAAGAGATTGCTGTATCACACAGAGCATAAATCATTAGCTTAATAATTTCAGCAGCAGTGTCTCCAAAGCAAAATTAAGCCGACAGTTCCCCCTGTGGCAATAATGAAGTACTGTAATGCTAAAAGACAAGGAAAGAAAAAAAAACCAAAAAAAAAAAAAAAAAACCAACCAAGAGAAGGCATGATTATACCTCAGAAATGACTGAAAATTCCATTTCAGTAAATAACTGTAGAACTCTCATCTCTGTGCTGCTCTTTTGAGAGGCGGGAAGGGGGCTGACTCCCACCCTGGTGTCCGTGGTTGTAGGCAGTTTGACAAGCACGAGTGCACCTTCCCGTAAGTCCCCATGGCTCCCATGTGCTAGAGGTGGGTCATGAAAACGATGACATATTACAGTTGCGAAGATGACAAATTCCTCTCGGCTGTATAGGCAGACATTATTCACAGATTTAGAGAGAGCCAAAAGAGTGCTACGCACAGGACAGTACAGAAAGAGGACATAGGTCTCCTCTCAGAGGCTCTTGAGCTAGATAGTGAACAATCTCAAAGAGAACATTAATTTTGAACTGGGCCACAAGACCCAGCCACATGTCTTCCTTATGAACTTTTGGCACCAAGTTTTTTTCAAAAGCTGGCTAATTATATGCTCATTTTTGGATAAGTGCGCTTGGCTGTGGGACATTATCAGACAAGAGTAGTTCAGGAAGACCGTCCTGATCCCTCTGCTGTGTCGAATCAATACTATAGAACCTCCATTTTTCACTCTGGTTTCTTCATCCATTTTGTAAAATCAATGTGGTCTTATCATTATCTATAATTAAAAATTATGAGTGGATACAGTATTTTTAAAAATTTTCTCAATAATACCACTTACTTAATGTTTTAAATTTTACCTTTAACAACATTCCCTGTTTTTTGAGTACCTATTATGGACACACTTATCTCCTAAGAATGTATTTGGTCTAAAAATTCTATGATTCAGTCAAGCAGAAAGTGTGTTAGTTGCACAAAGACAACTACCAGCTAGACTATCCTATTCAGTGGATGGAGGTGATGATTTGATAATATAGGGATACAGATTAAACTAGAGTGTATCAGGATCAGTGCCACTTTTATAAGACAAGCACAACATAGGCACTTAAGAAATAATTAATAGGCCGGGCGCGGTGGCTCATGCCTGTAATCCTAGCACTCTGGGAGGCCAAGGAAGTTGGATTGCTCAAGGTCAGGAGTTCAAAACCACCCTGAGCAAGAGGGAGACCCCGTCTCTACTAATAATAGAAACAAATTAATTGGCCAACTAAATATATAGAAAAAATTAGCCGGGCATGGTGACACATGCCTGTAGTCCCAGCTACTCGGGAGGCTGAGGCAGAAGGATTGCTTCAGCCCAGGAGTTTGAGGTTGCTGTGAGCTAGGTTGATGCCACGGCACTCTAGTCCGGGCAACAGAGTGAGACTCTGTCTCAAAAAAAAAAAAAAGAAAGAAAGAAAGAATTAATAAACAAATGTCATTTCCTCTATTTTTATTGTGCTCTGTTTTCAACTGTGACACTTCAAGCAATATTGTCATAAAGAGTCCAACATATATTCTTAGTAGGTTTAATTGTAGATATAAGAGCTTTCTTTACTTTGGATATGCACATTTTCCTTTATTGATAGGAAATGAGAAAATTGGTTGGAGAGATGACCTTCTCTGTACCTTTTGGAAAAGCCTTTCTCCATGAACTAAATTATCATATCTTCCAGCTTTCTTTTTTAAAAAAGACACATCTAGTATAATCACTATACCATGTATTGTAAGTGTGGCATGGAAGTAATCTTGGGAACAGAGTGGTGAATAGTGATCTCATTTATGGTCAAAGAAAGGTCAAAGCTGAATCCTAAGTAAAACTGTAAGAGAAATGTGGTTTGTCTTTATTGCTTCTCTGTCCTCCCTTCTCCTTGCCCTTCTGCTCTTCTTAACTCCTCTGTGCTCCACCTTACCTCTTCAAGGAGCCTATTATTTAATGTCACCATTTGTATTTAAATTTGATGGCTTCCAAAGGTTCCTCAAACTTGTGACCAGGACAAGGCCAGTGATAATAGGATATGTATAGTCATGCATTGCTTAACAATGGGGATACCTTCTAAAAAATGTGTCACTGGTGATTTCCTCCTTGTGTGAACATCACAGAGTGTACTTACACACACCCAGACAGTATAGCCTATTACACACCTAGGCTATGTGGTGTAGCCTATTGCACCTAGGCTACAAACCTGTACAGCATGTGATGATACTGAATATTGTAGGCAACTGTAACATAATGGTAAATATTTAAGTATCTAAACATATCTAATCATAGAAAAGGTACAGTAAAAATATGGTATTATAATCTTATGGGAATATCATCATAGATTCAGTCAGTTGTTGACTGAAATGTTGTAGTGTGGCATATAACTTTATTTGCACATTAGACTTTCATCAGATGTATGATTTGAGCTATGTTCTCACATTCTATGGGTGCAACTAGTACATTTTCATGAGTATTCAGGTTGGGAAATCCTTGTGACCTGTTAGAGTTTAGCGCTGGCAATCCATCCTGCCTACCTGACTTTGGGTACGTCCACTCTTATTCTTTTCTTCCACTGTGTATCAGATGAGTATGGTGAGTATATCTTGTATGTATTTGTACTCCTGGGCAGCTGGAGTGGGAATTTGTGCAATCCCAACTTATATATATAATACACACACACATATATATATTTATGCATGCATATATATATATCTGCCAATGCATCAATAAAAACACAAATAACCCAATTCAAAAATGTGCAAAGAATTTGAGTAGACATTTCTCCAGAGAAGACACACAAATGGCTAAGAAGCACATGAAAAGATGCTCAACATCATTAGCCATTAAGGAAATGCAAATGAAAATCATAATGGGATGCCACTTCACATCTACTAGGAAGGTTACAATGAAAAATCAAACAATACCAAGTGTTGAGGAGAATGTGGAGAAATTTCGACTTCCATATATTGCTGGTGGAAATGTAAATGTTGCAGCTGCTTTGAAAAAGTTTGGCAGTTCCTCAAAAAGTTAAACATAACATTTACCATATGACCCAGCAATTCCACTCCTAAGTATATACCCAAGAGAATTGAAAACATATGTCCAACAAAAACTTATACATGAATTTTAATAATAGCATTCTTTATAATAGCCAAAAAGTAGAAATAGCCAAAATGCAAAATGTCCATCAACTGATGAACAGATAAATAAAATATGATATATCTATACAACAAAATAAAATCTATAAAAAGAGATGAAGCATTAATACTTGCTGTAATATGAATTAACTTGGAAAACATTATGCTAAATGAAGGAAGCCATACACAGAAGGCCAAATAGTGTGTGATTCCATTGATGTGAAATGCCCAGAGCAGGCAAATTCATAGAGACACCAAATAGATTAGTAGTTGCCAAGAGACAATGGGAGGGGATTTTGGGGTGTGACTGCTAATGGGTACAGAATTTCTTTTGGGGGTAATGAAAATGTTCTGGAATCATATAGTAGTGCACAACCTTTTAAGTACACTAAAATGCATCGGAAAGTACACTTTAAAAGGGTAAATTTTATGGTATGTGACTGAGATCTCAATTTTTAAAAGTACTAGTTGCCATTCTAATGTCTCAATCTGCCTAGATCAAAGCTAGAAATTTTCCTCTCCACCAGCACTGATTCAATGCAAAACAGGATTAATCAAGTGATATCTTTCTCTCCTGCTGTGTCTGGAAATGCCTCATATACCTGGGATGCCAAATTGGCTAGAGGTTTCAAAAAAAATTTTCCAGAAAACAATCTGAATGGTACCCACTAATATACTCAACCACCTTTTCCTAATTCAGTGTGGTCACTTTTCTGGGAACTCCATCACTCTCCCTTCACTTACCCTGCTTGGTTTTGCTTCTATAAAAATGAGACATATCATGTATCTATTCGTTTTTGCTTATTTGTATATTACCTATCTCCCTTCGAAGGTAAGTCCCACAAAGCAGGAAGTTGGTTTTGTTCACTGCTGTGTCCCTACCACCTGGAACAATGCCCAGCACAGAGCAAGGTGGGCACCCAAGGAATATTTGTTGAGAGAGAAAAATTTGAGTAAGTGCTTTTCTCACTGGGAGATGGGAAAAAACAAAAATGGTAGCATTATCCAATTATTAAAGTCAAGAATATCAAGCCCTCCCCTAGGCCGTCCCCTTTCTGATGGGAACATGCACATATTCCTGTGGCCTTTGAAACTGAGCTCTTCTCATCCCTGGCCCTAAGTAAATGTCGGTGCTCCCGCCTTCGTGACGGCTTTTTGTATCTGCTTCACTCAAAGACCCCTTCGAGTGTTTCCGAACTCGGCCTAAAAACCTAACCCTTATTCCCAATTGAACTTTTTGCTGGATAGTTTGACTTGGGAATCTGAGCTCTAATCTGGAAATAAATTCTGATTATTAGTGTTCTAGTGGCCAAACCAAAGGCCAAAGGTCTTTCCCTTGTCTACTACTGTACATTCCAAATGAATACCTTAGCCAAACAAAACATTCTAATACATGCTAGGAGGGATATATAAGTCCCAGCCTGTGGCCTCAGGAAGAAGTTAAACTAGTCACAGAGATTCCCCTCTTAAAAAAAGATTCTGTGACCTCATTTCTGCTGATGTACTTGTTTTGCCTTATGTTTGATCTTCAGATTTATTTTTAAATATCACATTGTATAGGCCTATGTTGAACTACTCCAGATCTTTCGATGCATGTATAACTGCCTTCCTATATTTACACTGCCATTATGTATTAGGTAAGACCCAGCTAACTGCCTTTCTGGCAATGGAATTAAAAGTACTAGATGAAATTTATATCTAAAAATCAATTATGCAATCATTTCTAATGTACAACATCAAATTCTATCACTAGAATCTAACAAATCAAAGCTTCTGATACTGTTCTCAGGGCCACTAAGGCCCTAAAAGGAGTTACTACTTTTACACAAGCTCTTTAGAGGTTGAATGTGCAGAGCTCTTTGATCACATATTTTTGTTTAAACCTCTATTTCAGGATGATTTCAACTGAATAAAATATTTGCGGGGAGTGCAGGAAGACTGATATTGGCCTTAACCCACGTGCCCCTTAGTGATGGTCCTGATGACAACACACATCTGGGTGTTTTGAATCATCCCAATGACTGATTTGATTTTTCCACTCTTCACCTAGACTTCTGGCATTGCCTAGATAGAGCTATAACACTTTGGGCTTTAGTCCGCAACTTGCTTCCAGCCTCACGCTTTGCACTACACCCTGCTTCACGTTTCTTCTTGGCTATGCTCATCTCTGACTCCATATGTTTTTCCCCATATGTCATCCCAGCCGAACTGAGCACCAAACCTCTCTCTGCTCTCTGTCCAAGATACACATCTTCCTTGACTCTTGCTCAGTCACATCACTGTATACTTAATTAATCCTTTATAGCTTTACAGGACATAGCAATGGGTAAGACTGGTATGGTTAGAAAAACCCACCCTCCCGATCCAGAAATCAATAAGCATTTATTGGTGCTTTCTTTATGTTTAGCATGCACCCAGGTCCGGAGCACCTAAAGCATGAATTTCCACTCTCTAATCTTACCTCCTTCCAGGGCAAACTATCCATAAAACAAATCAGTTCCATTAAGCAAATGCTGTATTTCTTGACAGGCACAGCGCTAAAATGCCTCAGGGGTTACAAAGATAAATAGCATTCGTTCCCTGCCCTGAGACCCATTTCACAATACACATAGAAGTGGGATTCTAAATTATGAAAAACTTGAAACGGTAGGATTAAAGAAACGTTTGTGCCAAATTTGAATTGATGAGAAATCCAATTTATTTAAATCTTTCAAAGTAGTGCAATATGAAAACTTGGTTAATTGCAGACTGTGTTTATGTTATTGCCATCACCTACAGCACTAGCAAAACGAAACACAGACCTTCCTTTGTCAGTATTCTGAGAACCACTCTTGCTTACTTTTTGCATCAGAATTTCTGAAAGTGACTTTGGTTTTATAATCTAAGTAAGCACTGTTATTATCATTTCACATCTTATTTTTCATATCCTTTCACGATGCTACTCAAATTCATTAAATGGTGCTACCAAAGCTAGTGCTGAGAAACAAACCCCAAATCAATGACTTTGGAATAGATGTAAGATGTGATAAAGAACTACGAAGGTAGGCAAACAACCACCCATATTAAGGTAGAAAGAGTCCTCAGCAAAATAATAAGGAAAATGTAAAAAGCCACTTCAAAGCAAATATGCCCTAAAATAATTATAAGATGCAATCAATCCCTCTCTGGGAAAATTTGTTTTGAATTATTTGAGTTTTAAGTTATGCAAAGTCTCCAGGAATAACACTTCCCTCATATGAAAAGCAAGTACCCCGTACTTAAATTTTATTTCCCACAGCTCTACCTTACAATCCCTACAGTTTAGTTAGAAAAGTCTCTTTATTATTCCACACATCCTCTGCCAAGGAAACCAGCATTATTCCTTTCGCTTGCTTTTATTATGCTCCTCTTCCTGTTTTAAATATCTTCACTCTTCCTACCCACTAATCCAAATACATGGCCTGGTTTCAAAGGCCCACTCAGGCAGCACTTCATCTGCAAACTTGTACCTGACTTAGTAGAGTCATAGGATTTTATACTTGGAATGGGTCTTAGAGATTATCTAGTTCAAATATTTTCCAACTGCCCAACGTAGAGAGACTAGGGAGCCTTTTGACAGAGAGTTCTAGACGTGAAGAGACATAGAGTGGGCAGCCGAGTCCTCGGGCTCTCTCCTTCTTCAACACAGCCCTGCTTTCATCACTTTAATTATTTTATTTACCTTCCTGAGAAAGAAATTGTTTGAACAATAGCTTCCAGAGCTTTAGGGGGTAAAAACCCACAGTTCACCCGGATGAGTGAACAAACTAAGGCTGATGAAGTCAACTCTCTTATCCTGCTTCACAAATAATCTTGGGGCCATACTAAGCTAAAACCCAAGGATCTTTGTTCTCCCAGACCAGCCACACTGATCCCTCTGTTTTGTTTATGACTAAAATGCAATTTCCTGTTGATGATTCCACAGTGCCTTTTATTATTTATGCGTATGTGTCTTTTCAATCCAATATACTGAGTGTGGCTGTAGGTGCTCCATGCCTAGGTGTAATTTACAATCTTCCATTTTTCTCTGAGCTGAGATCTCGGTTCAGAATATCCTCAATGACTTTCCTTCCCAGAAGAATAGACATTCTTGATTTGTATTTAAATTTAGACAAGGGACTACTTAGAAAATCAACTCTAGGTATTGACTGAAACACCAAAAAGTGCATCTTTCATGGAAACAATGTTGACATGAATAGTGATCAGTACAACCATTTTTCATAAAAAATTAATATTTCTGCCTAATTTGTAATTTTACACTTGTGTTTACAAATCTGGGCTTAATAAGTTATTTAAACTCCTTGTTCTAAATGACACTCTGTTTTTAACCCTTGAATCTCATTTCTGGGCAGTTTTCACTATTATAAGAAAATACTTGAACCAGAAAAACTGACCCTCTACACTTATTTTAAAAAAACACAAACACACAACTTTCCTCAATTCTTGATCGTCCTTGCAAGCTCGTCCTCTAGCTGATCCTTTCTTCTGATACATTTCTGGAAAGAATAGACTGCACTTGCTACCTTTGTTTCTTCCCCTCCCAGCTCCATCTTTGAATTCTGTGTGATCTACCTTTTAAATGTAGCAACGGCCTTTTATTTGTAATATAAATGACCTTTTATCACTCCATGTCTCTTCTTTCTCTATGGCCTCTTTATTTCATTCACTTCCATGAATGTTCGATTCAAATCTACTTGTCTAGGAGTATCTCCTTATTAACGCTTTTAGACCAGGGCAAGAGGAATCGTGTTCTGGACTCCAAGCTTTAGATGCCGGCTCTGCACCCCATCCTCCCGCTCCAGGGCCAGCAGTCTGCCGGCCCAATGGGACATGCCCACCTAGAGCCTACACCCTCCCTTCTGAATCATGCTCTGGGTACCCTGGACCACATAATTCCTTATTCAAATTTTGCTGAGTCTGCTTGCAGGGCCTGAGTGGCTTCTTGAATTTGGAACCTACACTCCTGATACATGCAGTTCAACCTAAGGTCCCAGAGGTGACTAAGAGTGGTTGCTTATGAGAAGAGGGGGATGTACGAAGTGAGGAAATTATTAAGTTCACATTCAAAGAAATTCCTTTTGTTACAGCCGTATGGGGTTCATCACCCTCTGCTCAAGCGGAAGTCAATACACTGAGATAGCACTGTTACAGCAGACAAAGAGTTTAATATCTCAGGTGCCATGTGAGGAGAAAGGAGGATGTTCTCAAATTGGTCTCCTTGCCAATTTGGGAGCAAGGGTTTTTAAAGATAGTTTGGCAGGCAAAGGGCTAGGAAATTAGGTCTGCTAATTGGCTGGGTTCAGGGCGGAACCATAAAGGTGTAGAAGTTATCTTCTTTGCTGAGTCAGTCACTGGACGGGGGTTGCAAGACCAATTGAGTCGTTTCCTTGGTGTGAGCCACTGTTCTGGGTCAGCTAGTCCACCAGAATACAGGGCCTGGAAGATATCTCAAAAACTAACCTTAGGCTTCACAAGGGTGATGTTTGTTATCTATGGAAGCAATGAAGAAAGCTAAGAATCTTTAAGAGCATGAGCTAAATGACTCCTGAGTAGTAAGCTATTATAGGAGAGCAAGCTAGGGAACAATGGCTGTTCATACGTGTGTGTGTGTGTGTGTGTGTGTGTGTATTTTTCCTACCATAGCTCCCAACTTATGGCCCCTTATTAATTTTATAAAGGGTAGTTTCCTTTTTCATAGTTTCAAGGTCTTCACAAGGGCGTCTTCACATGGCATGAGCCTACAACCTGGGGCTTCATCAGTGCCCTTGGGGCATGTGCATGGCAGGGCTGGAATGGGAGGAAATGGAGGCGAGAGGAAGCCCGTCCTAAGCTACTGACATTTTAGCATAGCCCTGTAATCCAAAACTGGCCTTCAAGTTTAATCTGAAGGCATGTCTGTCATGGTGGGAAGTTAGATATTTTATTTAAATGTGTGCCTTGATTTAAAACTTTTAAATATTTAACATGTGGTATGTTGTCTTCCATTTGTACTCTTGCCTCAGGACCTACAAATCTTAGAATAAAACCTAGGTCTTTTCTCTCTATGGCCAGATTAATTTCCAAGTTTTTACTGGTTCTTCATTTGTACACCCAACTTAAAATATCCAAAGCCAGGCTAGTATCTTTCTTCTCATCTTAAACCTGCTTGTCCACGATTGTGTCTGCCTTAGTTAATGCCATCACTATCTACTCTGTCACTCGCTAGAAGTCTTGCAGTCATGCTCAACTTATCTCTTCCCTAAATACCCTCAGGATTTATTCAGAGAAAAGATATATTTTATGTCTGAAATACCTGGACTCCATCTCCTTTCAAGCCCCGTGTCTCAAGTGATTTATTTTAATAGCCATTCAACTACCTGCTCTCTTTTCCTCCTTAATCCATGGTCCAAGTCGCCACAGAAATTACCATGTTCACATTCCTCTCCTGCCCCTCATGCCTGCCCCACTTTCTATAGAATAGTAAACAAATTCCTTTTCATAGTTTCAAGGTCTTTACAACAAGACCTGAGCCTACCCTTCCAACCAAACTTCCCACAATCCTTCTTCACACTCATCCACACAGCCATACACAGAGGCTCTGTAATCTAGCCAATCCAGAATACTCGCTAGTCCCAGATTACCTGAGAATTTATAAATTTGTTATAAACTTCCACGTGCATATGCATTTACCTAAGCCACACTTTCTGTCTGGGCTGCCCTTTCCTTCCTTATACTTACGTAAAAACTCGATTCTGTTGCCATTTGCTCTGCAAAGTCTTTCACAACTAATCCAGCAAAATTACTTTGTCTTTCATGCTCACCGAACATTGGTTTATACCAATGTTATGACACTTAAAAATTTCGGCTTTTATGTAAGTTATGAGTGAATGTCTTTCTGTCCGTTAAATACAAATTTGTTGCATGCAGAAAGTAGTCTGTATTCACTTTTGTATATCCCCGATGTCTCACATAGTGTCCCACAGTTGGTGCTTTATAAATGCTTGTTTAATTTCTGAGCCAGATTGAAACAATGATTGGCTTTAATAAAAAACAAAGCTCACAACTTAAAGAGGACTATCAGGATTTCTTTGTTCTATTCTAGCCCACTCAGCAACCCTCAAACATTTACTTTGTCACAAGATTCTAAGATTTCTCTCTCCAAAATGGGTTTAACATCCTTTCCAAAAGCTGCTGTAGTGTGTCTGCAAAACCTGTCAAGGAGCCCTGGTGGAAAGCAGTTCAGAATTGCAAGCATTATTACAAATACAGGTGTGGAGTTCAACTCAGAGCCAGCCACCTGTGCAGCCTCAGTTTTCAGAGATGACTCTCACATGTCAGCCAGAGGTTCCCCAAGTCACTTATCAGCTGTGCACTCCTTAGATGGGGACCATCTGGAATTGCAACCTTTTCCATCCTAAGCTCCTCTAATTTTTCAATCACCTGCTCTGACATAAGACTGGTTCATTTTGTGTTTATAGTGTGTCTTGTGGGCAGTTTATGGATCTGTTTCTGGCATTTTCCCTCAAATCATTTTGGGATTCACAGCATGAAGTTGGTGGGGGAGGAGAGTGCAGCGCAGATCCAAGTTAGGCTGTTTAATTTTCTGTCACAGGATTTCTATAACCTTTTGGGTTTCAGAACTACTGGCACTAAAACGCTGTTTCATTACTCAGTACATAAGCAACAGCAAGTCAATTAAGTCAACCAAATATCTGGATGATAGGGTCAGCATTAAGAAACTACTTGACACTTTGGAGGCGACTTTCATGTATATTATCTAATTCAATCCTCACTGCAATCCTGTGTAAAACATTTCTTGTTTTACAGATAGAAAACAATGTTTCAGAGATTTTTTTTTCTCAAGATCACAGAGCTAATAACAGCTAGCATGTAAGTTTTCTGAATCCAAAATCATGATCTTTGCTACAGTATAACATACAGGAAATAGCCAAATAATTAAAAAACAAGTATCAACTATCTTTCAGATAAATATTGGACTTTTATTAGTTACAGAATTGAATTATTTATAACATAGTGAAGTCTCATTCATATGCAATAAAGTATGCTTGTGAAAAAGTACAGTTTAATTAGAAAAAAAGGTCTAAAATATCTGCAGTATTTTTAAGGCAGCGTTACTACTAATAAACATGGTAGTATGATAAACTAAAAAGTAAATGGATAATAAGGAAAATAAGTTAAGTAAAAGAAAATGAATAATTTGCACCTGGTCCTTTTTAGAGTTACCAAAGTCAAACATTGCAATAATTATTCCATCAATTTTACATATCCTATGTAAAAATTGTCATAGGTTTTATAATACTATGCAAAGCTCACTGAAGTCTGGGTCATGTTCTGCCTTCCATAGCATGGCATTTGGTTATTCTCAGTGTAGTTATTATTATATATATATATTTATAAACGTGGTTCATTATGAAATTATTAGAATCTGATCCTAATATATTAACCATCAATATTAAGCCCAAATTTTAAAGACTAAAATAATTTCAATGGTATTGATAGCAGTAATAGTATCCATTTCTTATATTACCTTCTGACTTTAGTTAATAATTTGGTCTTTTGGTGCCTCTTTTATTTTTCCACCTATAATATGAGGGGGAAAGTATTAATGTGACTGTTTTCCCCACAGGTGACAATGAAAACAGAAGAAATGGACAATACCCAAGGTGCGTTTATATGCCTTGTACTATCATCATTTCCTAAATTATCTGAGGGGCTATTAATAATTTAATCAAAAAAAGATCTTTCACCTTCCCTCTATTTTATAAGAATTTACTCTGTTTTAATTTTTTTGTTTAAATTTGACATTTAATGCTTAGCTAGTATTCAAGATATCTTCCTTTTGAATATAAGAACCTAAGGTTATAAATGCCCATCAATACATCACGTTAGCTGTATACAAGTTTTAAAATATAGTGCTTTCATTGACATTCAGCATTAAATATTTTGTCATTACCATTATGATTTTTCTTTCACAAATAATTATTTAGACTTATGTCATATCTAAGAGTCTATTACCATATCTGAGGTCAAGAAGATTTACTCCTATTTTTTTTCTGCAAGTTTTATAGTTTTAGTTACTAAATTTAAATTGTTGATCCATTTTGAGTTAATTTTTATATGTGGTGTAAGGTAAGGGTCCAAATAGATTTTTGCATGTGGCTATCCAGTTTCCCCATCATCATTTGTTAAAAAGATTATTCTTTCCCCATTGAATGGTCTTAGCCTCTAGTTGAAAATCAGCTGATCATAAACACATGGTTTTATTTTTATTTTATATTTAGACTTTGAATTGTATCCCATTAATCTATGTCTATCCTTATGTCAGTACCATACTCTCTATATTAACACTGTGTTATAGTTTTGCAATGTATGAGTCCTCTTAATAAATTCTTTTTCAAAATTGTTTTGGCTATCCTGGGTTCCTTGAATTTCCAGATCAGTTTTAGAATCAACTTGTCAATTTTTGCAAAAAAAACCAGCCGATATTTTAATGAGGATTGTATTAAATCTAACGCAGAACATTTTGAAAGTATTGTCATCCTAACAATAAGCATTCCAATCCATGAACATGGGATGTCTTTTCAGTTATGTAGGTAATCCTTAACTTCTTTCAATGTTTTGTAGTTTTTCAAATGTAAATTTTAAACTTTTGTTAAATTTATTTCTAAATATTTTATTCTTTTTGATTCTATTATAAATAGATTTCTTCAAATTTCATTTTTGGATTATTCATTACTACTCTAGAGAAATACAATTGATTTTTATATATTGGTCTTGTACCCTGCAGCCCTGCTGAATTTGTTTATTTGCTCTAATAGTATTTTTGTAAATTTTTTAGGCTGTTCTATGTACAAGATTAGGTCAGTTGCAAAGACAGGTAATTGTACTTCTTCCCATTTGGATGCCTTAAATTTCTTGGTCTTTAATGATTGCCATGGTTAAAACTTCCAGTATAGGGCTAAATAGGAGTAATGTCAGTGGACGTCCTTGTCTTGTTCTTTATCTTTGAGGGAAATATCTCAGACTTTTACCAAGTAACTTGTTAGCTGTGGGTTTTTCATTGATGCCCTTTATCAGGCTGAAGTCCTCTTATGTTGTAAGTTTGTTGAATGTTTTTTACTGTGAACAGATGTTAAATTTTTCAATTGCTTTTTTGGCTTCCTTTTAATGCCCCCTTAAAATAATTACTATAATTTTAATTGTTTTAGAATCAAGTATACTTATATTCACCCACTTGTGTACAAACTCACCACTACTCCTTGTAGTTCATTCCTTACTTTTTGGTTTAATCATATTGATGTGCTTTATGGAAAAGATCTTTCAACAAAGATCCATGAGTAATAAATCTGCTCATCCTGTGAGAATATTTTTTGTCTCTTTTTCCCCTTTCACTCAAGTAACTGTTTAATTAGATACAGAACTTTAGGATAACATTTCTTTTTACTTAGCATTTTAAAGATATTATTCCACTGTCTTCCTGGCCCCTTGTTGCTTAGAAGTAAGCTTCTATCATTTTAATTGCTAACTTTATTTTCCTTTTTATTACTTTTAAGATTTTTCTCTTTGAAGTTGCTATTCTGCCCCAAATTTAACCATACTCTATCTCTAGGTGAATTTGTTTTTATTTGTTCAACTAGGGAAATAGTATGCTTCTGAAGTTTGAGAATCCAAGTCTTTCCTCAATTCTAAATAATGCTATGCCTCTACTTTTGTAAATATTGCTGCTCATCACATTCCCTTTATCTCTGCTCTCTGGAAGTCTTTCCTAATAAAAGTATCTTGAAGTTTATCATAATATTTCTCATGTCTCCCAACTTCTTCATAATTTATATGTATTTGTGTCTATGCTGCGTTCTAAGTGATTTCCTCAGAATTATGGTTATTAACTCTTTCTTTAGTTATAGTCAATTTTACATATCCATGGAGGGTTTTGTTTTAGCAATCGATATATTATTTATATTTCTAATAGTCTCATTTTCTCCTTTTTCAAATATTCTTATTTATTTAGCATTTATGATCTGTCATTACATTAGTTTACTATTTTTTCTTCAACTATTTTGATAATTTTTTATTTTGTTAAAGAACTATAAATATGCATATTAGTCTCTTTCAAATTGTTCTATTATCACTGTTTTTCATGTGTTATATTCATGTTTGCTTCCACTAACTCTCCCTCAAAATTTTCTATGTCAAAAATGTAAATATGTATAAATATATATATAATATACATATATATAGGGAGAGAGATTATGTTCAGTTGTTGATTGCTTGCCTCTGTTAACTGTCTCTAAAGACTGTATCTTTGTAAAAAATAAATTTATACACACACACACACAAAGAGAGAGATCATTTTCAGTGGGTGATTTACTTTGCCTTTGTGTTTTCCATACATCCAGGAATGTGGACTTGTCCTTATAAAGTGATTGAGGGTTTTTTTGTTTGCTTATACCTCAGTTTAGAAGATTCCTCTGGTCGCCAATCTGTTTCGTTTTGTTTTTAATTAATTTTAAAGCTTACTATTCTTGCTTTATGTAGTTACTACAAATTTTTGACCACACACTTGGTTTTGGTGCAGGTTTGGGTTCTTGAATTTTTGCTCATCAAATGATTTCTGGTTTCTTCCAGAAGTCAGAGAGATTTCTTTGTACTTCCCTGGGCTATATTCAGGGATCTGTCTTCTAATTCTCTATCCTGAAAAGACTCAAGGCTGTATCACTCAAGGTGTTCTTTCTTCTCTATAATTTCTCTAAAAAACATTCCATCTTCACCCAATGCACACAGGAAACACAAATACCCTCAACAGGGTTTCTTTATCTGAACCATGGCTGGTAGGTACCCTTTTAGAAGATAGAGGACTGTGATCCAGGGCAGTGATCGCAATGTAATCCCAGGAAGGAGAATCTAGAGGAAGACAATGTCACCCTGGTAACCTAGTCCGTCTGTTCTCTGACTCAGAATAAGAATTAAAATGAAGATCAGGTGCTAAATTTCCTGAAGATTTAATGTCAAGTGTTGACGGTTAAGGAAAACATTTTCTCTTTCTCAAGCCTTAATACATATTTCAGACATGAGTAAGGATTAAGTGTTAGAGAAAAATACTGTTGAAATACCAGTTGACTCCAAAAGCATTAAAATTTAAATAATAATGGACAGTAGCAAATAGAGGGAGAGAAATGAAAAGATAAAAGTTATTTATAAATCCCTGGTTAGCTAAGAGCACATTACTTTTACCTAGCATTAATGAGGACACAGTAATTTAAAATAAATAGTATTTGCATGAGAAGGAAAATAAAAACAGAGAGAAGAGGCACCTTTTGATAATTAATTTCCCCAACTCAGTCAGGTGGGTGGGGATTATTTGGGGCATATGATAGAAAGAACAAGGAACTTGGAGATGTGAGCTAATTTAGGGACTTTAGTTTAACATTATCACGTATCAGGTCAATATATTCAGCTTGAACCATGAAATAAATCAGGTGGACACCGGATCTTTTTCTCGTTAGTTCTTTTTATATAAATATATCAGCAACCTTTGCTACTCCTCCCTCTCGGTTTGATTAATTAGGCTGCTGACATCAGCCAAATCACAGCCAATCAATCTATTGTTTCATTTGCCTGCCAGAAACAAGAGTCTAAGCTGGAGTAAAATAATTCATAAGCACTCGGGTTCCATCAGAGGCGATTTTCAAGAAGAAATTAAAGGAAGATTCTTTCAGCTCCCTCTTCTGCATATTCACTCTCCATCCTTTTCCACTTCACTGTATAAATTTTAGGATAGATAAGTGATAACACAAACAATCTGCCCTAGTCTCTGAGTGAATAATGAGAGAAGCAGTCAGAATGAGGAAGTCTTGGTTTTCATTCGTAAGTGGATTTCCTCAGCCACTCCTGTGACACATCTCCCTTTATTTCTGCAGATTTCTATTTTTATGCCAATTTTCATGGCTCTTTCAGTCACTTGAAAAACAATAGCATTCAACTGGTATAAGATGGCTAAAATTAACATTTTTCCCTTGACTCTATGTTCATATTCTATTCCTCTCAAAAAAGCAAACACCTGTTGACAGAGAAGAGTTTAATTTGATTTGTGCACCTCGATTCCATTTGTGAAACCCTAATTATTTCTCTCTTCTGACAGAGGTTGAACTGTCATGGCATAGTCTATATCACAATCAGCAAGAAGAGAGATAAATATGGCAGTTTGTACTCACCTAAATTATCTCTCAATAAAATGTCCTTATAGCTTTATTTCACTTCAGTTGGTATGTACCACTTAAGATATCAAAGTATTCTGCTAGTGAAAGAAGCCAACAAATAACCTTAAAATGCCAGTTATTTGGGATTTGAAACCAAAGATATTTAAGATGGGGTTAAAAGTTATAAACATATACATATATATATGCATTATTAGTAGAATAAGCTTTTTACATCAACAAAGGATCGCAGTTTTTCCCCTGCAAATAAATAGATCATAAAATCAGTAGGCTTTTCATGAAAATAATTTTTAAAAATGGGGGCAGGAACAAATTCAATCTTCTTCTAAGAAAATTTTGCCTTTAAAACAACTTTCTCTAAAATCAGCTAAAATGAAATATAAGTTAACTCTGATTCTATGAGTTCAGTGGAGTCAAATTTAACTTGAAAACATCTTTCATTTCTGTAGCTGCCCTATTATATTTATACAAGACTACAAAAAATTAATTGGGTGATTTAAGTGAGTCAACTGTCACATATATTATGAGCTCTGCATGCGTGTGTTATGAAGCAATACTGACTATGAGTTCAGCCTTTTACCAACTTATTTAGCCAAGGTTGCTAGAAGTTACTTAATGAGCATGAACACACAAACTTTCAATAAACCTACAAGAGAAAAAAGTGGCTCATGACCTAAAAGAACCCCTCTGTTAGGCCCAGGAGATGATGGAGTATGTTAAGTCACCAGGCCCTGTGTGTGATGGTTGTTCATGCTGCCAAGGCACGTGTGGCAGATTTGCAGAGTTTGGGGGGAAGAGTGAATAAGACAAGGTCAGTTTCTAAAAATTCATCTCACAGCACGTATCAATTATTTAAAAAAAAAACCTGGAAGAAATACTTTTTCCCAATTAAAACTTAAGGATTTAGGAATATTTGTAGCATCTAGAGTATGACCTCTCAGTACCTAAGCTGCTCCTTAATTACACTTGGCAATCTGTATTTATTCTTCCAGTCAGGAAGAAAGCTTTAAAATTACCTAGTGAATGTATGGAAGGCTTAAAGAGTAGCAGTTCAAGAATCAGGCAGAACTGGCGTGAATCCTGGCTGCACCATTTATGAGCTATGTGGCATTGCACAAACTACTTAAGCTCTTGAAGCCTCAGTTTCCTTATCTGTTAAATGAGTACAATAAATAGTGCCTCCTGAAGACAAAGTTATAAGTTTAAATAAAATAAAGGAAAAGATAATACACTAATTTCCTCAAGTATTGCCATTTACACTTGTCTGGCTTCTCAGTTTTAAACTAGTCATATATCTATAAATTTAAAAAAAAAATTTGAAAATCAGTCAAAAAAGAAACCATAGTTGAAACTATAAACTACTTTGAAATGAATTAGAATTAAAATATCAAAGCATAGAATGAAGCGGAAGTAGTATTTTGAGGGAAATTTATAACCTTAAAGTGTTTGTTTTAGAAACAAATTAAGTCCAGTTAAGAAGTTAAGAGGACAATAGAATAAGCATACTAATGGCAATCGATGAATAGAAAACAGATACAATAGGAAATATAAATTAACCAAAAGTTGGTTACTTGAAATAATAAAATAGGCAAATCAATCAAGAAAGGTAAAGAAATCTCTCAAATACACAACTTTAGGAATGAAGATATACATATATCACAAAAACAACAGATTTTAAAAATAAAGAAACAAAATTAATAATATAAATCCAATAAATTTGAAAATTTACATTAATTTCTAAAAATAAATAGTTTACCAAACTGACTTAAGATACAAATTAAGAACCTATAAAGTCTTATGCATATTGAAGAAATCAAATCAAAAATTGAAAATCTTCTTACAAATAAAATATCACACTGAGATTATTAAGCTGACTTGCAAGAAGCAGTCATTCTACCGCAATTGCTCTAGAATATAAGAAAAATGGGGCTACTTCCCAATTCATTCTATGAGGTTAGCATCCCTTGTAGCAAAATCATACAAACACAATAGAGGAGATAATTATGGATCATTATCACTCCCAAAGAGATTCAAATTTTTGTAAAAATACTACCAAACAAAGTTAGCAAGACAATCACCCATAACCAAGTGGGGATTTATCACAGAATTGCAAGGCGGCTTAAATCAGAAAATCAATAAATGCCATTCACCAAGTAAATAGAATAAATTGACAAAACATTTTATTCTAGATGAAGAAAATAATTTATAAAACTTAACTCATATTCATGATAATACCTCTTACAACGCAGTAATGGGAAAGGAGTTACTTAGTCTTACAATGTGTGTCTACCAGAAACAAGACATCATTTGATATGGTAAAGCATTTGAAGAATTTTCTTTAGAATCAACACAAGTATATCCCATAATACAGCTTTTATTCAACATTGTCCTGGAGGTCTTGGGCAACATGTAATTTGAGAAAATGCAAATAAACGCATAAAGACTAGAAAGGAAAAAATCCCAAATGATCATAATTTTCAAATATTATTGTATGCTTTCAAAAGCTCAAAGAAAATCCAAAGACAAATAATTAGAAATCATAAGTGAGTTTAGGAAGAGAGTTAGCTATAAGATCAATATGTAAAAAATAAGTTGTATTTCTATATATCATCCTCAGGAAGCATAATTTTAAAAGGTGACATTTTTCATAGCAGCAATGAAAACCACAAAATACCTGAGAATAAATCTAATGAAAGATATGCAAGACCTGCATGCTGAATATTATTAAAAATTCTGCTAAAGAAAATCTTTGAAAAAATAGAAACATGAGTTTTGAGGTAGGAAGATTTAAAACTGTGAAGATATTAATTCTTGCCAAATCTAGAGTGGAGTTAAGTGAAACTTGATAAGCTAATTAGAAAGTTTATGTTGGAAAGCAAAGGATCAAGAATAGCCATGATATTCTGAAATAAAAAAGAAAGTAAGCAAATTACTCTATAGATATTTAGATGTATTATTATAAAACTATAAAGTAGAATACTGACGGGGGCAGAGAGAGAAATTTACCAATAGGAATACCAAACAGACCCAATATTTATGAAATTTTAGTATATAACAGACATGTTTCAGGTCAGGAGAAAAAAGGACTCATCAATATATGGTAATATGATCATCTTTATCCATAAAAGGCAAAAATAAAAAACAATTCTACATAGATAAGAAATTCAATGTGAAAAACAGCATTTAGTTGAAAATATAGGAGAATATCTTTCTGAACTTTGGTTGAGGAGTGCTTTTACATAAAATGCAAAATCACTAACTTTAAAAGAAAAATTTGATAAATTTAACTACATTAAAATAAAGGACAGATGTTCATGAAAAGACATCACAAAGTGAGAAAGAGAAAAATACTAGCCACAAACTGAGAGAAAATATTTGCAACACATATTCTTTTCTTAACGAAGAGTTCAAGTTCAAAATCCATAAAGAACTCCCAGAAATTAATAATAAAACAAGGCAATAGAAAAACGGACATGAACATACGTTTCACAGATAAAGAATGGCCAGACATATGAAAAGATGTTCAACCTCATTAGCAATCAGGAAAATTAATATTAGTATTAGAATGAATAATTTTATATCCAATAAATTGGCAAAAATTAAAAAATCTGACCGTAGCAAGTATTGGAGTGAGTATTCATATACACTGCTTTGGGGAGTGTAAATTTATACGATCATTTTGGTAAATTCTGTAACATTACATTCCAAAGTTAAGCATTGCTTTCCATATAGCCTAGAAATTCCACTTCTAGGTGTATATCCTAGAAAAACTCTTATTCAGGAAACACCCAGTGACTGTGCAACACGCTAAAAAATGTTTATAGCAGTTCTCTTTATAGTATCTGAAAGTCACCCAGAGTCCAACAGGAAAATACATTAAAAATTGTGGTATAGTCACATATTTGAATATTATGTGACAGTAAGCGGAAACAATTGCAACAGCCTGCAATAACGTAAATGAATCATAGAAGCATGATGTTGAATAAAAAAAGCAAGATCCTGAAGACTACATACAATATAATGCCGTGTTTATAAAAAAGTAAAACAGACTCAACTAAAAATATATACAGTTTAGACATGTATGCATATATGATAAAACTATATTTAAAAAGTAAGAATAAACTGAAAATTCACAGGGAAAATGGGGGAAGCACGGAAGCCATGGAAAAGACCCATCTATATTTAACATATGATTTTAAAGCTCTCCTTAAGATTTTTCTAAATTAAGCTACATTACCCAGTGAAAGTGGCTCCTAAACAATATTCTTATATTCTTCCCATGTACCCCAATATCCTCCTCTCCCTTTTCAGACCACAGCTGCATGAGAAGCTGAGGCAGAGACAGACAAGGTGAACATAACTTTTAAATGCTGAAAACAGTAACAAAGAAACAAATAAGTAAAAGAAATAAAATTAGCAAATAAGCCATTTCATATTTGGCTGACTTTTGGTGAATTGCCATGGAACAAGATAAGAGCAGAAGTAAAGAAAACATTCAGGAGTCTATTGTGATGTTCTAAGTAAGAGATGATATGATGGTGGAATAGGATAAAAGGGTTGATGTGGAGGAAAGTGAACAGGTTGAAGAGGTGTTTTATAGTTTCCGTCACCTATCATCACTGTCATAGCAGTTGCAGTAATAGTAGTAGAAGTATTCTCATCATAGTAATCAACCAATCCGACTGACAGACTCTTCCACTGTTGACAGAGCCTAAATCAGGTGAACAGGTACTGTCCGTCCAGCCCGGGGTGCTGATGTCACTTGATCATTGGCTGTTGCACTCATCTCATCAAAAGTGCTGTGGTCTCCAAGGTTCATATACCTGTTTTCTTTATTTCTTTATTTAACTGACTTTCCTGACCCTGATTCAGTCCTCAATTTCCCTATGCAGTTCTGAAGCTCTTGCAATTACTCCTTCCACTCAGTAAATTCCCTTAATTCCTTACCTTTGGTCAGAATGTTCCCTTTATTTTTCATAGCTTTATTGAGGTATAGGTGTTATACAAAAAAACCTGCACATATTTAATGTACATAACTGGGTAGGTTTTAACATGGGATGTCTTTCCATTTATCAGTATCTTCTTTAATTTCTTTCAGTATTGTTTTGTAGTTTTCAGTGCACAGGTCTTTCACTCCTTTGGTTAAGTTTATTCCCAAGTATTTTATTCTTTTTAATTCTATTACAAATAGGATCATGTTCTCAAAATGATAGTTTATTGTTAGCTTGTAGAAACACTACTAGTTTTTGTGTGTTGATTTTGCTTCCTGTAACTCTTCTGAACTTGTTTAACCCAGTATCCAAATTGTTGGTGTGTAATTGTTGATTGCAGTCTCTTGTGATCTTTTTTATGTCTATGGCATTAATTGTAATGTGTCTTCTTTCATTTCTGATTTTTTTAATTTGAATCTTCTCTCTTTCTTAGTTAATCTAGCTAATGGTGTGACAACTATATGTTTTAAAAAAATCAGCTCAATTTCATTAATGTTTTCTATGCTTTTTTTGTTCTCTATTTCATGTATTTCCTCTGTAATCTGTATTATTTCCTTTCTTACGCTAACCTGGGGCTTAGTTTGTTTTTCTAATTCCTAGAGGTATAAAGTTATGTTCTTTATTTGAGATCTTTCTTTTTTTTTAATGTAGGTATTTTTTGCTATAAACTTCTCTCTTAGTACTGCTTTTGTTCTGTCTCACAATTTTGGTATGTTGTGCTTTCATTTTCATTTGTCTCAGGATATTTTCTTATTTCTCTTTTAATTTCTTTTTCTTTTTTAATTTTCATTTGGTTTATTTGTATTAATAACTTATAGTAGCCAATAAAGCAGTTCTCATTTAGTAAGTAAGGAAACTCACTTAGGTTAAATAACTTAACTAAGAGCACAAAACTAAGGGTAAAATGGGACTGACTGATTAATTTCTTTTTTGACCTATTTATTGTTCAGAAGTATGTTGTTTAATTTCCACATATTTGTGAATTTTTCAGTATTCCTTCTACTACTGATTTTTAATTTTATTTCATTGTCATTGGAAAAGGTACTTGGCATGACTTCAATCTTCTTAAATTTTTTAAGACTTGTTCAGTGACCTAACATGTACTATATCCTGGAGAATTTTGCACATTCTTCTCAAGCACGCGTGGATGGAGTGTTATCTGTATTTCTGTAAGCTTCACTTGGTGTAGAGTTTTGTTCAAGTTGACTGTTTCCTTATTGTTTCCCGCCTCCCTGGCTATCCTATTCATTACTGGAAGTAGAGTATTGAAGTCTCTTACTATTATCATATTTCTGTCTATTTCTCACTTCTGTCAATGTTTGCTTTATATAGTTAGGTGCTTTGCTGTTGAGGGCATACATGTTTACAATTGTTGTACCTGTCTGATCATTTGTTCCTTTTATCACTGTATAGTGTCCTTCTTCATCTCCCATGACTTTTTTTTTTTACTTAAACTCTATTTTGTGTGATATAAGTATGGCCACACTTGCTCTACCATTTGCATGGAATATCTTTTCCATCCTTTCACTTTTAAGCCTGTGTGTATCATTAAATCTAAAGTGCATCTCTTATAGAGAGCATAAAATTGGGTCCTTTCTTTTTAATCCATTCAGCTTCAGCTACTATATGCCTTTTGGTTGGGCAATTTATTTACATTTAAACTAATTATTGACAGGGAAGGACACACTACTGCCATTTTGTTAATTGTTTTCTAACTGTCTTGTGATTATACTGTTCTTTTCTGCTTTTGCTGTCTTCCTTTGTGTTTCATTGATTTTTGTTTTGTACTGACAGGTTTGATTCCTTTCTTTTTTTTTTAATTTATTTTCTATAGGTATATTCTTTGTGGTTACCATGAGGCTTACCAAAAAAGACTTGTAGTTTTAATAGTCTATTTCAAACTAATAACAACTTAACCACAATCATATATAAAAGCTCAATGCTTTTGCTACCCTCCAAACCTTATGTTATTGATGACATAATTTACTTCTTTTTATATGTGTATTCATTAACAAATTTTTCTATTTATATTTATTCTGAATGATTTTGTCTTTTATATTTTATACTAAAATTAAAAGTGATTTACATGCCACCATTACACTATTAGATACTCTGTATTTGTCTATATATTTATCTTTACTGGTGAGTTTTATATCTTTGTATGTTTTGTGTTCTGTCTAGTGTACTTTCATTTCAACTTGAAGAACTCCACTTTGTATTTCTTGTAAGACATGATTAGTAGTGAGGAACTCAACTTTTATTTGTCTCAGAAAGTTTTTATCTTTCCCTTATTTTAGAAGGACCGCTTTTCTGGATATAGTATTCTTGACAGATACTATTTTTTTCTTTTAAGTTTTGACTATGTCATCCCACTCTCTTCTGCCCTACAAGGTTTCTGTTGGGAAATCTGCTAATAATTTTAGGGAATTCCCAATGAGCAGCCATAGGTGATAACTATTGTCTTAACTGAAAATTAGATTCCCTTGAAAGCCTATAGACTGAGAACTATTGATCCTTTCATGCCTTTATATCTCAGGGTTGTGTTCTTGACATCCTTGCTTCCCATTGCCTCATTAAAACCAGCATTCTCTTGTCAAAAACATCCTTGCTCCTAGGAGATTCTATCTATAGGAAATTTCTTAGATTTGACATCAAAAGCATGATCCATATGAGAAAAATAATATTAATTTGCACTTCATCAAAATTTAAAATTTAATTACATAACAAGATAAGCCACACACTAGGAGAAAATATTTGAAAATCAAATATTGAATAAAAAACTTGTATCCAGATTATATAAAAATCTCTCAAAATTAAATAACTAGACAAAAAAAAACAATTAAAATGGGGCAAAGGATTTTAACAAGCATCTCACCAAAGAAGATATATACTTGTCAAGTAAAACTATAAAAATATGCTCACTGTCATTAGTCATTAGGAAAATGTAAATCAAAACCTCCATGAAATGTCATATTAAAATAGCTGAAATTTTAAAAGCTGACCATACCAAGTCTTGGCAAGGGTATGGAGAAACTTGTGGAAATGGAAAATGGTACAATCACATTGGATAATAGTTTGGCAGTTTTTTAAGAAGTTAAAACCTACAATTACACATGATCTAGCCATTTCAGTCCTAGATATTTATCCAAGACAAAAGAACAAATATATACATGCAAAGGCTGGTAAAAGAATGTTTATTTTTGTTTATGGCAGCACAATTCACTATGACTAGGTCATGGAAACAACCCAAGTGCCCATCAATTAATGAGTGGATTATTAAAATTTGGTATATGTTTACAATGGAATATTACTCAATTTTAAGAAACAATAGTGAGCTAGCACTGCTTATATTATCCTGGATTGAGCTTGAGCCTATTATTCAAAGTGAAGTGACACAAGACCAGAAGAATGGGCTCCACATGTACTCGCCATCAAATTGGTACTGACTGATTGACACTATGGTGCTCAAATGGTGGTGGTGTTCACCAGGGATTCAGGGGCTGGGGGGTAGACACACATCTGAGGGATGCAGCGAGCATCGTGGAGGGGAGGGGCATGCTTGAAATGTAGATGGGATGGGAATTAGGGGTCTCAATAGGGGGAAGGAAATGTTCTAAAACTGATTTGTGTGAATAGCTGTGCAACTTGGTAAATTTACTAGTAATCATTTAATTGTACACTTAAAGTGAATTAATTGCATGGCATGTAAATTATACTTCAATAAAGTTGTTTTTTAAAAAAAGAATGTTTATAGCAGCTTTATTCATAAAAACAAAAAACTAGAAACAATGATATATTCATCAACAGGTGAATGAATGAACAAATGATGGATTACCCATACAATTAAATATTACCTAGCAATAAAAGGGAATGACTACTTATCAACACAGACAAAGCTCTAAATAGCCAGAAAGAAAAAAAGATTAGATATTGAATGACCTATTTACATAAAACTAAAAAATTGCAAACTAATCTATAGTGACAGAAAGCAGAACAGTGATTGCCTGGGGAGGGTGGAACAGGAGAGAAAAGATAAAGAAATTACAAAGAGGCACGAGGCAACTTTTGAGGATAATGGATACATTATGTTCACTATCTTGCTTGTGGTGATGGTTTCACAGCTACATGTATGTGTCAGAACTTACAAACTATACACTTTCAATCTCTTCAGTTTATTGTATTTTTATTATACTTCAGTGATGCTATTAAACATAATTATATCATAAAGAAAAGAGAAACGGAGTGATATCATAACTCCATTTTAGATATTGGTCAAAGAAGAAAACTTCCAACATCAGGCTAGCTAACATCCATTGAAATTCAGCTAAGGATATTATAGCTGCCTTTTTTCTTTCTTATTCATTGATTCAATTAAGAAATATGTATTAAACACCCAATATATGCAAAGCACTGGAGATACAACAGTGAGCAGAACAATTTGCCTGCCTTCATGGAGCTTATATTCTAGTGGGGTGAGGTCAGTGAGCAAATAAAGAAATAAATATGTGCTAAGTAATAAGCACTAAGGAGAAAAATAAAGCAGAATGGTTTCTCCTGACATCCTCAGATTTTCCTCTAGATTCAGCTATTTGCATTCCTTTTACTCTCAGTTGAATTGTTTTTATTTGTTGTACTTTTGGTGCAATGTGATCAACATATACTGAAGGATCCATAAAAAATAATTTCACAGAAGTCATACATGCAAAAAATAGATGAGACAAGTTCACATTTAGTTAATTTTACATTCTAAAAAGCTTATTTAACAAATACTTTTATTGCACTTAATGTATTCCAGACACTGTTCTCTGTGCTTTATAAAAAGTTACTCATCTAATTCTTATAATGATCTTATGAAATAGTTACCATCATTATCCCCATTTTCAGATAGGCAGAGAAGTACAGAAAGATTGAGTACTTGCCCAGATCTCTCATAGACAGTAAATGCTGGAGGTGAACAGCTGCCTCTAGAGTTCATCCTGTAAACTTCTAATTTATGATGCCTTCCTTGCAGCAAGAAAGCTTTGATAGGAATGACAGCATTTTAGATAGATTTCAGCAGCGTTAGGTAGAATAGGCATGTTCCAGGAGAGTTGATAAAGAGAAATACATAAGTTTAAGAAGAAAGGATGTTATTAATACATAGGGAAACAACACTTTCAGCAAAGAATACAAAGAGAAATTAACAAAAAAACATTTAATTTTTTAATGACTATTTATTAATAGCCTATAAATAGTGATAAAAATGCTGAGGCAGGCCAGGCATGGTGGCTCATGCCTTAATCCTAGCACTCTGGGAGGCTGAGACAGGAGGATTGCTTGAGCTCAGGAGTTCAAGACCAGCCTGAGCAAGAAGGAGATCCTGTCTCTACTAAAAATAGAAAAAATTAGCTTGGTCTGGTGGTGGGCACCTGTAGTCCCAGCCACTTAGGAGCTGAGGCAGGAGGATTGCTTGAGTCCAGGAGTTTGAGGTTGCTGTGACACCACAACACTCTAGCCTGGGCAACAGAGCAAGACTCTGTCTCAAAAATAAATAAATAAATAAATAAATAAATAAATAAATAAATAAAATGGTGAGCCAGAGGCAAACATAGCTTGCAGACATGTTTTTGTCAGTGAGAAAAGTGTTTTGCATGTGCATGATTTTGGGCAAAAGATGCCAGCCTGACTGTCTCAGGCTCACTACTCCTGACAGGTTTAGGAAGGGCAGGGTGGCTTTACTCATGTATGTCATCTGCCTGGCCCTTGAAAGCATTCTCTGTTCCTTGACCAGGAATATCATTAAGTGCTAGGAATAGAGAGAAATAAGCCCCAGGTCTTGTGCTTGAATAGCTCACCTATATTCATTCATTCATTCATCATTCATTCTTCAATCTATCAAACTTGTTTTAAGTGTCTAATATATGCAGGATTTGACCAGGTCCAGGGCTATATGGTAAACTAGACCAACACTCTCTGCTTTTCTGAGGCTTACATTCAGCTTTCTATCCAGAAAAGCAAACACTAACCTATTAATTTTATGACTAATTATTAAGCTACTCTTTTTATTAATTATCACAAAGGATAAATTTAGAAGAGGGTCTCCAGACCCAATCTCTGTAAGTTCGAGTGTGGGGAAAGGGCAGGTGGAGTCAGAGAAGAAATTTCAGAGAAGTAATCCATCTTAAACAAATTAAGATAAGAAAGAAGGAAGAGACCCCAGTTTTCATTATCATCTCTCCATAAGGGCTGCTGGGAGAATTACAGAAAACAATTATTTTCTACTCCAAATTATTTTACTTTTCTGGCATATAACTTTGTCCCAATTTTAATATTCCACTCATCTCCACATGAATCTAGAAGAGCGCGCAGCAAAATGTGCACTGGTGGCACCACCCTTGCACCATCTGTTTCTAATTAGGTAACTCAGGCTCTGCCTGGATGAATGACTTAGCATGACTCTGCAGCCTAAATCTTTTTTAAAGGAGCCTGATTATTTTATGATAAAAACAAGTTATACAAAACAGAGCTAATCCATACCCTGGTGAGACAAAATATATTTCTTTATCCATGAACACAAAGGTTAAAGGACTGTGCAAAGTGCATGAACTGACAGCTGGATTTTAGATTCCGTATTTATTTTTAAACTAAGAGCACGCTTTGTGATAAGTAAAATCTGAGTTTGCATTTTCTGATTTTCTGAGGGCTTTTCCTGTAGAACATTTTCTTTCAGCAGCCTCCTTTGTTCGTTTTTATGAGTTAAATCCAAGTTGCAAATAAATGGATCTGTCATCATTTCTCAGAATGTGTTGTTTTCAACATGACCCGCTGATTTTCCCAAGAGCTCACTGTTATTGCGGAGTCATGGTAGCATGGCCCATCAACCCCTTCTGCTTGCTTTTTGGCCACTGAATCCCTTGCCTTCCCTTTGACCTCCACCCAAGTATATAGCCTTGCATCATTCTTTTCTCCAGATGTCTCTCCTTTTTTTTGATTCAAGTCCAAGGTATTTTAACTTGAATTTCTTAACTTCTCCCAAGAATAAAAACAGCTGCTGGAAAAAAGCCCAATCTTGCACAGTGAAATCTAGGTAGCAGAACTCCCTCACGTGCATAGCAACTTCACTGTCACATTCCTGAGAACAGCCCATCTAATTTTCTTTTACTGCCCACGGTGTTATTGAAAAAGTAAATGAGATCAAATATGCGGAATTGCCTGTATAGTATTGGGGAGGGATAACTTTATTATGGCTTCATTCTTTATCTGAATTAGCTTTGTTAATCTGGTAAGCAATAATTTGAACAAAGGGTTTGTTGGATTGTAATATAGATCTGTCAATTGATTGATGTGACAGGTATGTTTTTTACTTCAAGACTTGTCTTAGGTATCATCTCCTCTAGGAACCAACTGTGAACCTTGATTCTCAACTTGGCTGCACATGAGAACCAGCAGGGGAGCTTTTGAAAGATCTTGATGCCCAGACCACACATCTCAGAGCAATAAGTACATTAGAAATTCTGGAAGTGGGGCCCAGGCATTAGTATTTTTAAAATATCCCAAGGAATTCCAGCGTGTGGCCCAGGATGAGAATCACTGGTCTGTGCTCCTAAACACCGTGTGCAGACCTTTGTCACAGTACTTGGCATGTTATATCAAAACTATCTGTCCATGTGTTCATCTCCTCTTCTGGACCATGGATTCCTCAGAAAGAATCATGGCCTTTTGACTTATTTCATTTACTTTCATTTTATGTCAAGTCTAGGACCTAGCACAATGACTACTACACAATAAGCATTCAGTAAATGTTGAATGAAATGGAAGAGAATTTCCAAATTCTCCTGGATGATTTTTCCTATTAAACTGATCAGAAAAAGGCTAAAAGAGTAGTTTGGAAAAGATGATTGGTAAAAATCTAATTTTTGCTTGTTTTGCAGATTTAAGCTATTGGCTGTAAATTTTAAAGGATAGTTGGAAAAAACTATTAAAATTTCATCCCTGAGAGAAGAACATCTTTTTGATATGCAGTGTTTAACTTTTAGAGTGAAAGTCATTGAACTGAAAAACAAATGACAAATTTATGAATAAATTGTAACAATTTAAAAAAAATGTATTAGAATTCTTTAAATACAATTTTCTCCTAGTATTCTAAAGCCTTGGTCCTTGTACTTTAGTATGCTTAAGAATAATCTTGAGAGTTTGTTAAAAAATTCAGAGTTTTAGGCATTAGTACCCAGAATTTCAGGTTGAGGAGATCTAAGGTGCAACAAAGGCATTTGTGTAGGTGGTTGTGGGTTTTTTTTTTCCTGTGCCTAAAACATGTTTTATTCTCTACACAAATTTATACTATTCCAGGCTCCAACAAGTATGTTGGAAAAAATAAGGTCAGAGATTACCATTTTAAAAAATAAGATGCAATCATCAAAATACTAATATCAGAATATTTCTATGGCAAGATATTTTCAAGACCGATGTTCTAAATCACATTTGTGGCTGTATTTTATATTAAATAAATATAAGACACAGTTATTGAAATGCACAAATAACTTTGTGAACTACACAAGATTAAATTAATACAGTCAAAATGAGTTAGGTCTCTCTCCCTTTTAAAATCATTTCCCTTCAAGCCAAGGCTCTTGTTATTATACGATTTGATTTGTTCCCAGCTCAAACCAGTTGCCAGTAATCGCCAATCCTGTAAGAGCAATTATCAAATATACTAATATTCTTAGTTGTGATAACAGAATCCACTCTACCTATGTTAAGAAGAAAGGGTTTTGTTACGAGTTTGGGTGGCTCGCAGAGTCACCGTGAAACTGAGGAAATAGACTTTAGGCTAAGTTCCAAGAATGGCTCCCAGAATCATACTCCCAATTGGCCCACCAAGGAAGTTGATGCCTCTGCCAAAATAAGGAAGCCAGAGCTTCAGAAATCTGTGATTCCAGCTCGGCCACAGTCTGCCCTGAGGAAGGGAGGCTTCCTAGCTGCCAGTTTTCTCTGCATGATTCAGTTCCTAACCAAAGTCTTCCTCAGATGCATTTGGTTTATAGAAACCAAATTAAATGTTTGATCCCAATAGAAAGGGATTCTACCTTGGAAAGTGGGATTTACACTGTAGGGAACTATACAAATGTAGAAACGGCGATCCCAAAATTTGGGGTATTAATAGTTTATGTTCACTGTACTAGATAAGTTATTACAACTTTTTGCATCCTGGAAAATTCTTAAATGGTTTCTGCTTTTTGTTGAGTATCCCTAAGTATTCCTCTAAGCATCTTGCCTGCTTCAGAATCAATAATTGTTTATTTTAAATTTCACTTAGACTGTCCATTTTACTCTTGGAGATGATGTGTTTCTTCTGGTTTTGTATGGGTAATAAAATAGATTTTGATAGAAATGTTTAAGTCGGAGGCTTCGTATAGATACAGTTTAGACTGATACTTCACCTTTGAAAGTAAATAGAATTTTTTTCTCATTTTGTGAATTAAGCATACATTAAAATGTTCAATTTTTGGGAGGGAGTAAGGGACAAAAAAGGGACAAAAATTTTATCTATTAATAAAAGGTGGGCTAAAGATATAATAGCCAATGAAAGCTTTGCTCTTTTATTTATTAATGTATACCTATAGCAAAGAGGGTAAAATGTGACATGTTTACCAACATTTCCCTATATTTACCAGTATGCAATGATGACTCATAATAAGAAAGAAAGAAGAAAGAAAGAAAGACAGACAAGACCATTTGTTTTAATTAGACAAATCCACCTGATATTTTGGACATATGCCAATTAAATAAATGACAAAATTTAGCCAAATATGATGATTTTGTAAAGCCTCATGGGTTTGCTTTAAGCAAGAAGGGAGGTAGCTTGAAACTAATACAAGGCTTAGCTCATTGCCTCTCTTGAGTGAATTATCTAGTACAAATACAATGCATGGGAGGAGCTTCTCAGAGTCCATTATCACTTGCTTTTGGAATCTCTGTATGTGCACTTGATGAAAACTTTCCAAACTGTCTCATGAAACCCAATCTGCTCAAACTCCATTTTTGGTGAAAGGTTTCTGTTTCTTTACTGCATCACCTGTTCAAGACTGTGAAGTAGTCAAAAATCTTTATGCTCAGTGAACTCAATCTCCCTTTCTGAGGGTATAACTAGCCTTGCTCTCACCTACGGGAGTAGGACCTTTATATGTCTGCGTTCTCCCTCATCACAAATTTATTCTTTGATTTCATTCAGACTCAGAAAAAATGACTGATAGCTTAAGTTTCAATGTTTTATAAGGAGCTAATAGAGCCAAGTCTTGCACTTAAAAAAAAAAAAGACACTAATGGTAGTCTAGGGTATCACCTAATAAATAGGAAGATTTTAATGTTGGTTTAGGAGAAAGATAGACACATATATACAAGATATATCTCTCCATTTACATGTGAAGTTGGATGTGTTTATAAAAGAACACAGATAAAGCAATTGCCTTTTCAAAAAGTCTTAAGCCTCATCTTTTTATAAACAAATAATTCATAAAGGAATAAATTGGTATTCCCCTGTATCTACCCCATTCCCATTATCATTGACTTAATTCAAATCATAACTATATAATCTATTATAAGGCAAAAAACCTCCTAATAAGATTTCAAGTTTGAAAGCACTCCATATTACCACCGGAGTCAACTTCCAAAAATAAAAATTACATTTGATCACTTCTCACAATTCTTCAAAGATTTCTGATCACCTAAAGGATGAAGCCCAGATTTCTTAGCATGACATAGAAACTCTTTAATTAATATAACTACGACCTATTCAACTCTATTCAGCCATGTACTCTAAAAGTTTTCACTCAGAAGACAATTTTATCAAGGCTTGGAATTTATCCCATCTGAGACAGTTAAACTTTTTGGGAGGATCGGATCTAGAAGTAATCTTAGCAGGACTACTACTAGTCTTAGACTAGTAGTCTAAGACTAAGACTAAGTCTAAGCAGGACTACTACTAGTAGTAGGATTAGCATCTAGAAGTAGTCTTACTGCCCTAAGACTGGTAATTGGTGCATCTTGGGTTAACCTTTAGCATGTACAAGCCCAGCAAGATCCAGCTTTCTTACTGACCTTCCAATATTTGTCTAATCCTTATTACTATTTTTAGGCTTTAATTTCTTGGTTTACCCTCTACTTTTACCACCAGGATTCTAGCTTTGTCTTGAAGGTCAGCCTACTTGAATAGGTCTGCAGCACCCTATAAAACTATGACAAGAGTCATATGACTGAACCTTCATTGTGGCTGGAGATCTTAGATAGTCACTTACATGAGACTTTGTTGTCACCACTATTTTGAGATTCTTGCTACTATATTCTGTGTAATAGGTCAGACCCTTAGCCCATCAATGCTAACCAAGATAACACCAAGTGAGCCCTCTGAAGCCAGAGTATGGTGAAGTAAATTTCCCTAATTCTATCCCTACCTGTTCTAGGATTACTGCATCTTTACCAATTTGTGCCTAATGGGTCTCAGCATGCTTTGGGCATAGTCCACATAAGTTATAGTTCCACAGTCTAGATCCTGATTCTTGAATGCAACATGATGCTTTTTTAACATCCATGCTGACCAATGTTATTTGCTCTTCTTAGACATGCCTCAACTTTGTTCAATCATCCAACTCCTATCAATCTTTCAAATGCCACTCCTATGAAATCTTCATTAAACTCCTAAAACTTTCTCCCACATGCTGTGTGCCTTGAGTAGAAAACTTCTCAAATTGCATTGTAATTTTTTTAGTCTCACATATGTTTACCCCAAAAGGACTGAGACCTCCTCAAGGACTAGCTTAGCCCTTAACAGCTCCATCCTCACTCACAGCTGAGACCATATGTGCCCTATAAAAATGTCCCTGGGGCTACTCCAACATTTCATGGAGTATATCCAGAATCCACTCCCACTCTTTTGCCCAAATCCCTTGTTCTAGTCTAATACTCACTTGCCTCAGATCCAAATGCCTTATTCCTGGATAAACGGGTGATGTCTGCCCCTCTGCCTTGCTTCTTAAGGTTGAGCCCTTAAACTGCTCCCCTGGCTTTTGATTTCAATGCTATCCTGGAATCTATTTGAGCTCCTTGCTCTTACATCCTCTGGCAGGAAACACCCAGCCTGTGTCCAACCCAGTCTCCAGGGACTATGACTTAGGTCCTATTTGTCAAGGCAGGGAGTTTTGACAAAATAAACAAACATATTTGTGGTTTATAAAGTTTTTCCTAATGAAAGAGAACAATGGTTTTCCCTTCATAAGGAGCACTTACTGATTTATGTTTTAATAAATCAAAACAGAGTGATAAGATAGTCTGCTTTGCAACCCACAATTTCTAGCTAGGGAAAGGGTTCCACAGATGAAACCCAAAGTGACATAATGTAACAATGAAGACCACTTCAGATGTTAATTTATTCAGTGAAAAAGATGACCACAATAGGAACAGTCATGGAAATACTTTAATCATCACTTCACTCCTCATACTCCCCCATACTGACCTTTCTAAGCTCCACACACATGTTATTGTTTTCTCATGCTATTGAACCTTCTATAAAACCTGCCTAGAATACTCTTCCCTCTATGTCATATCATTTTCCTCTTGCAGATTTGGTATAAATATTATTTACTTTTGGAATTCTTTTTGGACTTTCTAATTGTACACAGTGCTCCTCTCATTAAAGATATTTCTTGTTATTGTATTTGCAATTCCTTCTAGACTTTAAACTCAGTTCAGACAAGCATTGTGAGTCTAAATACATGAGTAGTAGTACAACATGTATCCTATAGTTAATGCTCAGTAAATATTTGTTGAGTGAATGAACCATGATAATTGCTATTATTTATGTATGATGTGGCTCATTGCAGGAAGAATAACACTATGTATACAGGTGGAGCTGAAACAGACTAGATGTGTTCACTATGGTGGGAGACAATGGGAAGGCGGCAGAGGGTATAACAAGTCCATTGAGCTAGAGAAGACACTGAGTTGAGACTGTGATGAGTGGCAGATGTCATGACCAGAAGAAATTTTTTATATCAAAAGCTATAACTAAGATAATAGAAGACATCTCGGTTGGCAGATGAGACCCTGGCAACAAGCAATTTGGGATAAGGCATTAGTATAGGAGTTTGGGATGATAAGGAGTTTGTGATAAGTCCATTAATATAGGCAGGTAGTTAACTTCAGAACTACCTTGAGGGAAGTAATAAGAAAATAGTGAAAAAATTATAATATTGAGAAGGAGGAAATCTCCCCGAACTCATTCTATGAGGCCAGTATCACCTTGATACCAAAGCCAGGAATGGACACAACAAAAAAAGAAAATAATAGACCAATTTCCCTTGTGGATATAGATGCAAAAACCTTCAGTAAAATACTAGCAAACCTAATTCACCAGCACAACACCAAAAAGAAAAACAATTCACCGGGACCAAGTGGGCTTCATCCCAGGAATACAAGAAAGGTTCAACATACACAAATCAATAAATGTAATTCACCACATAAACAACAGCAAAAACAAGGACCATATAATCATATCAATAGATGCAGCAAAAGTATTCAACAAAATCCAGCTCCCTTTCCTAAAAAAATCTTCAACAAACTAGGCATAGAAAGAACATATCCCATAGCCAACATCGTACTGAATGGGGAAAAGTTGAAAACATTCCCACCAAGAACTGAAATGAGACAAGAATGCTCACTGTCCCATTTCTATTCAACATAGTGTTGGAAGTCCTGGCCAGAGCAATCAGGCAAGAGAACAATATTAAGGGTATCTAAATGGGGAAAGAGAAAGTCAAACTATTGCTCTTTGCTGATGATATGATCCTGTATCTAGAAAACCCCAAAGATTTCACTCAGAGTCTCCTAGAATTGATAAATAAATTCAGCAAAGTCTCAGGATACAAAATCAATGCACATAAGTCAATAGCATTTCTATATACTAATAACAGTCAATCCAAGAGTCAAATCAAAGATGCAATGCCATTCATAATTGCTACAAAAAAAATACCTAGGAATATACTTAACCAAGGTGAAAGATCTCTACATGGAGAACTAGGAAACTATGAGGAAAGAAATCACAAAGGATATAAACAAGTGGAAAAACATACCATGCTCATGGGTAGGTACAATCAACATTGTTAAAATGTCCATACTACAGAAAGTTATTTAGAAATTCTATGCAATCCCCATGAAATTACCAAAGCCATACTTAATAGATCCAGAAAAAATAGTTCTACACTTCATTTGAAAACTGGAAAAGAGCCCAAATAGCCAAACCAATCTTAAGCAAAAAGAACAAATATGGAAGCATCACATTACCAGACTTCAAGGCCATGGTATCCAAAACAGCATGATATTGGTACAAAAATACAGACATAGATAAATGGAACAGAACAGAGAACTCAGATATAAAACCATCTACCTACAACTAACTGATCTTTGACAAGGCAGACAAAAATGTATACCGGGGAAAAGAAGCCCTATTCAATAAGTGGTGCTGCGAAAATTGGATAGCCACATGCAGAAGAATGAAACAGGACCCCTACCTCTCACCTCTCACAAAAATTTATTCAAGATGAATAAAAGACTTCAATCTAAAGCATGGAACCATAAGAATTCTAGAGTAAAACATAGGAAAAACTCTTCTAGATATCAACCTTAGGCAAAGAATTTATGACTAAGACCCCAATGGCAATCATGGCAACCACAAAAATAAATAAATGGGATTTGCTTAAACTAAAAAGCTCCTGTACAGCCAAGGAAACAATTAACAGAGCAAATAGACAACCTACAGAATGGGAGAACATATTTTCAAGCTACACATACGGTAAGGGGCTATTAACCTGAATGTACAAAGAACTCAAGCAAATCAGCAAGAAAAAAACAAACAACCCTATTAAAAAGTAGGCAAAAGACATGAACAGAAGCTTCTCAAAAGAAGAAATATAAATGACCAATAAACATATTAAAAAATGCTCAACATCTCTAATCATCAGGGCAGTGCAAATTAAAACCACAATGAGATATCACCTTATACCAGTCAGAATGGCTTTTATTAGAAAGTCCCAAATCAATGGATGCTGGTGTGGATGCAGAGAGAAAGGAGCACTTATACACTATTGGTAGAACTGAAAATTAGTGCAACCTCTATGGAAAACAGAATGGATTCCTCAATGAACTAAAAGTAGACATACCATTTGATCCAGCAATCCCACCATTGGGCATTTACCCAAAGGTAAAGAAGACTTTTCATCAAAAAGACACCTGCACTCAAATGTTCATTGTAGCACAATTCATAATTGCAAAGAAGTTGAATCAACCCAAGTGCCATCAATTCATCAGTGAATTAATAAAATGTGGTATATGTATACCATGAAATACTACTTAGCCATAAAAAAAAGACGAATTAGTACCTTTTGCAACAATCTGGATTGAACTAGAGACCATTTTCCTAAGTGAAGTATCTCAAGAATGGAAAAACAAACACCACATGCACTTGCTATTAAATTGGAGCTAACCAATGAGCACACATATGCACAGAGGGAAGTAAAACTCAGTGGAAATCAACCAAAGGGAAGCAGGGAGGAGAGGAAGGGACAAACCCTACCTAATGGGTACAATGAACACTATCTGGGTGATGGGCACACCTATAGCCAGGACTCAGACATTACAAAAGCAATACATGTAACCTAAAACATTTGTACCCCTTTAACATTTTGAAATTTTTTTAAAAAGTCTATATTTTACAACTCTATGTAAGTACATTTAAAAACCTAGATGAAATGGATAACTTTCTATGAAAATACAGTGTATGAATATTATCTTCAGGAGATATAGAAGGGTTAATAAGATCAATTTATATAGATGAAACAGAAAAAGTTATCAAAGAATGACTCCACAAAAATTTAACAGGACCAGATGTTTCCTGAGAGAATTCTACTAGATTTAGAGACCAGTATTGGGAAAATCAATCTGACATGGACTTTGACCTTTCCTGGACATTCTCACTTGGCATGCCAAGATGGCAAGACCCTGACCACTCTTTACTTGAGCCATTTCTCAGGATTGTTTTTGCAGTGAGCAATCCTGGAGAATTAGGTAACTTTCTCCGCCAGACCAAGAGCATGTTAGTTTCCATTTATTATAAAAGCAGTGGATCTTGCAAGCTCAGTGTTTCTCTGCTGTAATGCAACCCACTATGATTACCAGCATCAATCTAGACTCAACAGCTTTGCCCCTTTGGGACTCATAGGGAACTGAAGGTAATATGAATCTCTAGCTACTGTTTTTGCCAATGAAGTCCTTTATCTCTGACCCAAGAATCTCATTTCTTCTCCTAGTATCCATAAAATGTAACAGGCTAGCTTATTAGCTTATAAATAGGATAAAATCTCAGACACTGTACAGTTTTTGACAACCAGATAGTTCCAATACTACGTAAATCATTTTAGAACATGAAAAATAGAACTTCTAAATTCTTTTTATAAAACAAATGTAACATCAGTAGCTTAAGCTAATAAACAAAGCACAAAAATGAAAATTACAGACCAATAGACTTATGCATATTGATGCAAAACCAACATGAGAAATATTTACCAACTCTAATACCACATTATGAGAATAGTCTACCACCATGACTAAGTAGAATTTATATCAGTAGTGTAAGAATTGTTTAATATTAATATTAGGAAATCTAATAATATAATCTAATGTATTAATAGACTTAAGGAGAAAAATCATATACTTCATAGATGTTGAAAAAGCCTTTAATAACATCCAATAACAATATCGATTCCTAATAAAAGCTCAGTAAAATAGGGTTGATTAGCTACTTCTTTTACTTCTTTAATATAAAAGAATTTAAATGTCTTTTTCCTAAATCCACCATATTGTTTAAAAGGGGAAAGAATAGGCCGGGCGTGGTGGCTCACGCCTGTAATCCTAGCACTCTGGGAGGCCGAGGCGGGCGGATTGCTCAAGGTCAGGAGTTCAAAACCAGCCTGAGCAAGAGCGAGACCCCGTCTCTACTAATAATAGAAAGAAATTAATTGGC
>CAUYRT010080550.1:0-17661 GCA_963574885.1 Lepilemur ruficaudatus
AGAAACAAATTAATTGGCCAACTAAAAATATATAGAAAAAATTAGCCAGGCATGGTGGCACATGCCTGTAGTCCCAGCTACTCAGGAGGCTGAGGCAGAGGATCGCTTGAGCCCAGGAGTTTGAGGTTGCTGTGAGCTAGGTTGACGCCACAGCACTCATTCTGGCTTAGGCAACAGATTGAGACTCTTGTCTCAAAAAATAAAAAATAAAAATAATCTCTCTCTTTTTCCCCCACCCCTTCTTTCTCATTTTTTTCCCTCCACTCCTTTCTGTCATAGATGCTAATAAGAGAAATAGAAAGAACCACCGAATGGGAGAAGAGTTTTTAAATATTCCAGGTCAAGCAATTCCCGGGTTCCTGTTTCTGCCATCATTACTGGAGTTTTAGTGGCCTTTGTAACATATGTGTAACATGTACATGTAACCATGTGGAAAACATGAGATAGAGACAGAATCTGCAGACGTGAACAGCACTGAGCAAAGAGGGAGTGTTACATAAAACCTCTGAGGAGGAAGTCAGGGAAAGCGTGTTCCAGTTCCTGGTGCATCAGGAACTAGCTGTGAACCTAGGGTGCATCAGAGACTCTCTGAAGTTCAGGTTTCTCCTTCATCAAATAAAACAGTAACTAACCCCTGCCCCACTGGCCCTCTCCCTAGCAGGTCATTGTGAAAATCCAGTGAGGCCAGCATGTGAAAGTGTTTGTCAAAACTGCAAGGAGCTATATAAACATATCAGCATCATTAATCCTCAGCCTTTGTCCTGCTATTCCTCAGGCCCAAACCGTAGGTAAAATGTAGCTATTCTTTAAACTCAGGCAGCAAGAAATGGCCTCCGAGGTTTCTTTTCTGCCTTTGTTCTTTGGGTTCTTCACCAAGAATGCATCACTGAAGAACTCCTAGCTGGTTTTTCACCCACCTCGTTGTTGAAATATAAAGCTACTTTTACATTCACTATTCCCCACCAGTGAGTGTCTGCAAGTTGCCCTTTGCCCTTTCATATCCTTGCCAGTCATTTTTCAGTCCAACAGTGAAGGCTTCTCCTGGGTCCGGAAGTCCCTTGGTCTCCTACTTCGTGGCTCACCATTCCGATGCCACTCCTTTGCACTGCAGTAAGCCCTCCGTTATAAATTACTTACCTGCTGGCCATCATTTTAATGTAAATGGATTTTAAAAAGCAGCAAAGGAATATATTTTCATTTGGAGTTAAAGCATCCATTTTTTACTTGAGTTTGAACCTGGTCTAGGAGAGACGGCAGAAGAATGGCTCCGAGGCTAATAGAGTTAATGGTTATGATGGAGATCCCAAGAGTGGCCGATATTTCACTTGCAGCCACCTCGATGCCGGCTTCGCTGCCTGCAGTACTTTCTTTTTTTCACGGACACTTCCATTAACACCCACCGCGTATGATGGAACCATTATGATAATATCTCTGCTTTCAGCAGCCTCGATTGGTCTTGACACATTATCACCCTAAGAGCTCAGCCACGTAGCGCTAAGTCCTATTTATAATAACCCTTGGCAAGAGCCACCAAAATAAAACGTGGTACTTATGGGCCACCTTTCATCTGAGGAAATCAGAAAGCTTTACAAGCTTAATTAAGCTTCAGCATCTATCTGACTGATGAGATGTGCGGGGCCTTGGGAAGCCGAGGAGGAACAGAATCGCTAATTGCATGCTGGATAAAGCTCTGGGCGGTGATGAAGAGCAAAAATCAACAAAGCCAGTGAGAGTCACCTCTTTTAGTGGGAAATGTTTGTTGAGTGAATTTCTTCAGGGTGGGTTGAGACAAACAATCGTAGGTTAGTGATGAAGGGACCGTGGAGAGTCTCCATCTAGGGAGGGGGCACCCAAGATTTGTTCCTTTTATCAAAAGACGATTAAGCTAATCCAACACACTCAAGTGCTTTCAAGGATGAAGAAACTGAGCTCCTGAAAGATGTGGTGACCTGCCCGTGGGCACATGGCTGCTGAGCTCTCATGCCGTTTCCCCTGCTTGGCTGAAGGTCCCTTCCCACCTCCCCCTCGCAGACTCTGGACCTGCAAACCTCCCCTTGCTGTTCAAGACTCCTCTT
This sequence comes from Lepilemur ruficaudatus, assembly GCA_963574885.1. Taxonomy (NCBI): domain Eukaryota; kingdom Metazoa; phylum Chordata; class Mammalia; order Primates; family Lepilemuridae; genus Lepilemur; species Lepilemur ruficaudatus. The sequence goes on from CAUYRT010080550.1 coordinate 2,076, forward strand.
AACATCTGCCTCCTTGGTGAAGCCTTTCTGGACTTCTCTGGAAAATTAGTTGCTCCTTAGTCTATGCTCCGGTGTGCTTTCCTTTTCCATAGTAGCTACAGCAATTGATATTTATTAAGCACTTACTAAGTGCTTAAGGTACATCTCATCCAAACAATAATGAGGCGAGAGCGGTTATCACCTCCATTTTACAGATGCGTTAACAGGCCCAGAGAGGTTATGTGACTTTCCCAAGATGGCACAGCCCACAAGTGCAAGATTCAGCCTGGCTGCAGAGCACATGTTCCAAAAACACTAAATCACACTCCCTCCCTAGTAGCCCAATTGTGATGTTAGAGATCTGTTTACATGTCTGCCTCCCTTTCTAGTTTGTAAGCACCAATGTGAAAGGGTATATCATTTAGGAACTTTTTGGCTACAAACAACAGGAAACCCCAACTCACAGTGGGTTAAACCATAAGGGAAGTCCAGAGGAGAGGTGGCTCCAGAGATTATTAACTTGAGGGCTTAGTGACATTAGCAAGGGCCAGGTTTCCTTCCATCTTTCTCTTCCGCCACCCTGATTGTGTGGACTTAGTTCCCCTTGCAGTTCCCCATCCAGACCTGAACCCTGTAGAAAAGGTACCATATCTTTCTTCTGTCTCTGTAATAGTACTGACATCTTTTCCAGAAACCTCCCACTGGCCTTCTCCTCAAGCTCATTGGCCAGAATATGGCGGCACATGCCTATGCTTTAACCAATTGTTGGCAAGGGATTGAAAGCACCATGACTGGCTTAGCCCAATCAGGATTCAGCCTCCCCTCAAGGACAGAGGCACAAAGGAGGAAGACAGAGACCCGCCAAGGAGGAGGAGGGGAAGGTGGAGGGTGAAGAGATGGCAACCAATGTTCCCTGATGCAGACATTATGAAGAGAGGAAACGTGACGCCCCATCACGTACTGCCGACTCCTTTGGCCTTTGGCATGTGGGCAATGAATATCTGTTGAACTACATTGTAGTAGAGAAAGAAATTCATGTCCCCAAATGCCCAGTTCAGAATTCTTACCATCATACTCTGTAACCAGGAGTGAAATACGGGTTGGCAACTACTCTGAAATTTGCTAAATTAATTCACCAATGCTCCAACCTTTAGATTCTAGTCTTTTTAACACTAAGTCCTCAGGAAACTTTTTCAAAGCATGTCCAGAACAAGAGCTAGATGGAATAAAAAGAATCATAAAAATGTTAGTCTCATCACAATTTAAAGGGTTCATGTCAACCTTGACTTTCTTTCCAGAAACACAATGTGTTCTTAAAAGTGGACACATTCAGGCAGCCAGGTTAATTGTAGTCAAAGACTATTACATTTCTTCACCTTCTTCTACCTCACCAGTAGGATCTACCTGGAACCAGACCTGAATATACCTGCCCTTGACAGCCAGGTATATGAGGATGAAATAAGCAATTCTTCGAAGACCCAGATCATGCTCAAATAGAAATACCAAGAAAAGGAAAATGATCCCCAAGCATAAAAATAATGTACCCTTGGGGAGAAAAGATGGGGAAGAGGGAGAGTCTTAGTTCAGGCTGCTATAACAGAATACCATAGACTGGGTGGCTTTAACAACAAACAGTTATTCCTAGAAGTCCAAGATCCAGGTGCCAGGAGATTCGGTGTTTAGTGAGGGTACTCTTCCTGGTTCATAGGTAGCAGCCTCCTTGCTGTGTCTTCACATGGCAGAAAGAGAGCTAGAGGATCCCTGGAGTCTCCTTTATAAGGGCACTAATCTCAATTATGAGGGCTCCACCCTCATGATTTAATTATCTCCCAAAGGCCCCACCTCCTAATGCCATCACATTGAGGGTTAAGATTTCAACCTATGAGTTGGGGTTGGGGGAAAACAAACACTCAATCCATCACAGGAAGACACAAATAATAAAACTATAGCCCAGGAGGTTAAAAAACTACCCCAGGTCAAACAGTAATGGCCAATGTAAGAGTCATATCAAGTTTCAAGGAATACTGTACCCTTCTCTGACATCTTTTTTCCTTCTCTTCCTTCTTGTAGAAGCATCTGGAAGGATACATTTGGGGGCCTCTGTGTTTGTGAGAGACTTGTAACTTTGGAGACCCAGAAAAGGTCAGGCTTGAAGAAGGCAGAGTAGTAAGAGGAAGCTAGGATCTGTCTGCTCAAGGCTGGCTGGAGGCTCTGGGCTTTTAACAAGAGTTTCACTGAGAACTGGAAGAGGCCAGCTAGTCCAGCTCCATGGGGAAGGAAATTGTGAAATTGTCAGGGAAGACACACATGTGGGGCATAAAGCAGGTGCATCAAGCAAGAACACCCACCTGTATTAGGTATCTCAAGCCCCAAGTGAGGCATGGTAGAGGATAGCAAAAGGTACAGGAAGAGATCTCCATCTGGGCAGTGAAACAGTAAAACGGGAAGGGAAAAGAACAACAAAAACTATTATAATAGTGAACACTTAGATGGTCTTTTAAACACTTTAAATATAAGGACTAATTTAATCATCATAACAATAAGGTTACCATTAATTACTAGTAATTGATACTATAAATATTATTACTTATACTAGTAATACTATCATTATTGCATTTTACAGATGTGCAGACTAAGGTACAGAGAGGTGAAGCAACTTACTCAAGGTCACATGCTTGGTAAGTGGCAGGACTGGGTTTCAAACTTAGAGAATCAGGCTTTAGAGTTCACACTCTTAACCATTTCACTCAGTAGCAACCCCAAAGAATATTTCAAAGCAAAATTTCATCTGAGTTGAATCTATCTTGATTTAATGCAATAATTTTTATAGCTGACATTTCTCCAGCAGTTTACAATTTATAAGGGGTTTTGACTCTATCATTATGGAATCTCAGCCCTGCCACTTCCTTGCTGTATGATGACTTCAGGGCAGTTACTGGCTGAAGTTCAGCTTTCCCATCTGTAAAGTGGGGACAACAATAATACTTGCTAGGAGGTTTAAATGAGATAAAGCATATGCAGGACTTAGCCCCACGCCAAGCCCAAAATAAGCAAACTCAGTGTTTGCTGCCACTGTTGTGATTATTATTAATATTTCACTTGAGCTATATAACAACCCTGTGAGTTAGTAGGATTTGTTAACCTCATTTCTCAGGTTTAGAAGCTAAAACTCATAGAAGATATGGGCTAAAACTAGCCCAAGGAATAAGCTAGAAACATGTAATGTCAGGACTTGGAAATTCTTCCACCTCCAACCCTCCTCCCCTGCTCCCAGCCCTCAACTCCACCTCCTCTCTTTTCCCCTGGAGGCACTGTTACATGAACCAGATCATTCTTCAAACAGGGCTGCAGGAAGGTTTGAAGATATTGTAAGTCCAGGCTTGGGAGTGTTAAAGTCTGAGAGGTGTAAACAGATTCCAGTTTAGGGACAGGTGAGCAACATCTCATCTCCAAGCAAAGGCCAGAAGGTACTGAGGTTACATGTTGTGATTAACCATGTTATCCCAAAGAGCCACAGTGGTTTGGCCATGGAGGGGGGTGGTGTCCCCAGGTCAGGAAGTAAAGGAGAATAGAAGTGTTTTTATCCAACAGGTAAACAGAGGAGTGTTTTTAAATACTGTCTAAAATAATTAAATACCACTTTAAGATGGCTTTCTACTTGGGGGGGGGCGTTGTATGTGTTTATTCCTCCAGTCTTCTGTAATTCTGCATTTCACTTAACTTTTCCTAAAGTTTCTATTAGGTATCCTATCCTGGGACATGATACATTCAGTCCTATGGCTACAGGCAAAGAGCTGTACAAAGACAAAGTTGGTTGTTCTGCAGTGTAAGATCTTAGCCAACTTCTTTAAGCCTCAGATTTTTCGTCACTACCAGGAATATGATTTGGAGATTCCAGGATTTGGCGTATCTGGGTTTGAAGCCAGTCCTTCCAGACTGGAAGTCATGCACTTCCCCCATTACCCTTATGCAGAGCCCTCACCCATGTTTTTTTCCTTTTAAAATTAATGAAAAGCCTTACCTTGTACCCCTTTGTTTAAAAAAAAAAAAAAAACTTGATACATGCTTCTTGCAGAGCTTCATCTCATTAACATTTCAATGACTTATTCAACAGATTGTTATTGAACACCCACTAAGTGCCAGGCGTTGTGCCCAGGCAGCCATAAAACAATGGACAAGACAGACTCGCTGTGAAGTTTACAATGAAGGATCCCCGGTAGTTATTTACAGCTTTTGCTAGCAGCCAAAACGACAGAGACACCAACTACTTAGCATTTCCCCATAACCCCTAGGACATAGCCACAGTAGCCATTTAATAGTCTTAGAGTTTAACCTAAACAATAAATTGTCCAGTTAAAAATATATACACTTTTCTCTAATTAGAGGATATTCTACTTATGCCCACAAGGTGGAGATCTTGCTTATAGTTTGTCCAAACTAAAAGCACAGCATTTAAAATACATATATTAATATATGTATACCAGTGGAATTTAAACCAAAAGACAAAAATTAAATTTAACTTACTGAGTGCTGATGTAGTACACTATGTTAGATGGGATAAGAAATAAAAAGTTGTTAAGACACCAGCCCTGCCTGCTAGGGAAAGATGGGAGGAGGGAGCTTGCACAGGCCAGGAAGATAATACCTTTTAATGAATTAATATAGTTTGATGTAACCATATGGGAGCCATAGTAATCTCATTATCAGATAAAAGCTATAAAAAGGCATGGCATAGCCACCATGTGGTTGGGAATAGGTTCAACAAAGACCCCACACTTCAGCCAATGTGTACTTACCACACCAGTGAAGACATCTGAAGGTATATTGGGTCAAGCCTGGAAGGCCCCAAATGTGATTTTTGGATGCCTCTGCTCAGCCACAAACATTAGAGTGTCTGCTCTATAATTCTAGAACATTCATTCTTTGGAGAATAAAGTATAATCAGTTCCAGCGGATGAGGTGGTACAGTTTAAACCCTCATGTGCACCTGATAGGGGGAGAAAAGGGAGAAAAGAAACGTGTAAGAAACAGGTTTCAAACTCTGGCTTTCAGGAGGGGGATCCCACCACCCCACATCCCCTAGCTTTGTCTAACCTGGGAATCTTGGTTTGAATCTGGGACACTCTCTCCTGCAGAAAGGGCAGGGAGAGGGTCCATTTCACCCTGGAGAGTTTTCCTGGGGGATTAAACCCAAAGGTGGCTGGAAGAAGATGTGTTGGGGGTTTTGTTTGGTTTTTGTTTTGTTTGCTCCTTCACGACATCCTTACCATTTCTTTTTCCCTTAAACCATTAAGCCACTAAATCAACTGCAATATTGGGTGGTTTTTTCTTTCATTTGTTTAATTGAAAATCACACTTGGGGGACAAAATGACTGGTTAAATGACATTAAGTTTAAAAACTGAGAATGCCTACTTGATAAAAATACTGAACATTCTGGATGGAGGGAAAATCAAGTGGCATGCGCCGCGGCCAGGAGACCCGAGTTTGACTTTTAGCTTCTCTACTTGCTAATTGTGGAATCTTGAGCAAGACACATCCCCTCTCCGTGCCTCAGTTTCCTTATGGGCGAAACAGTATCATTAATTTTGATAAGTCGTCCCTGACACCTCTCTCCCCTACACGAGGTCGGATCCCAGGCTATCTCTAAGTAGCAACCTGAACGTCCCACTGGAAAGCAAACACCGTGAGCACTGGGCCCCGGATCTGCGGATTCTACTGCTGGTGTGACCACGACCGAAGGCAGTATCTTTGTTGAACGGATGCACGAGTGAGTGGGAGCTGGCCAAGGTGCTCCACACGCGCGCGCACAGAGAGGTTTACTTCCCCGTGAGTCCCTTGGGAAAGGCGGAGCGGGCAACCTCAAAGCTCCCAAGTCCGCAGTGATTGGTGGTAGTGAGCGTGCTCCGAAAAGCGGGTGTGGGTTCAAAGTTGTGGCTACAGACTGTTCCTTTCCCTGCTGGAGTCACATCCTCTGTGGCTCGGAGAGATTCCCAGGGATTTACATAAGGCAGAGTGAATCACCCCGTCAAAGACCGGAGAAAGCAAAGGGGCCTGCCCTCATTCTCGCCCCGCGGAGCCGGGAGCGCGGTGGGGATCTGCCTGAAGTTTGCCGGAAACCAGACGCTGCCCAGGCGCAGGGACCCGGCGACCACCCCAACCCCGCGAGGGCCCAGGGCGCGTCCCTCCCGCCGGGCCCCAGACTCCGGCTCTGCGCCGCCTCCTCCGACGCCCCCGCGCGGGCGCGGCCAGTCCGGCTTCCTCCCGGCCCCGAAGTCCCCGGCCGAGTGCGGGGCCGCCTCTCCCTCCTGAAGGAGCCATCGCCGCTTTAAGGGGAAGAGGAGGGGAAGGGGGCGGGGGAGCGGGGGGCGGGGAGCAGCGGCGGAGGAGGGGGAGGGGGATCCCCCTCACTCCCACGTGGTCCGGGCGCCTGTGAATCGCGCCCACCGGAGGGTCTCACAGCGAAATACAAAAGCAGCTGGGAAGAGGCGGAGAGGCGAGTTCCCAGCGCCGGGCGGAGCGCCGGACAGAGCCCCGCAGCGCCCGGCGGCCACGATGGGGCTGAGGCGCCCGAAGCCCCGGAGCCAACGAGCTGCCGGGCCTGCCTCGCCGCCGGGACCCGGGTGCCTGGGCTCGGCTTGAAGCGGCGGCGGCGGCACCGGTGCGGCCGCGAGAGCATGGGCATGGGCAGGAGGATGCGGGGCGCCGCCGCCACCGCGGGGCTCTGGCTGCTGGCGCTGGGCTCGCTGCTGGCGCTGTGGGGCGGGCTCCTGCCGCCGCGGACAGAGCTACCCGCCTCCCCGCCGCCCGAAGACCGACTCCCCCGGCGCCCGGCCGGGAGCGGCGGCCCCGCGCCCGCGCCTCGCTTCCCTCTGCCCCCGCCCCTGGCGTGGGACGCCCGCGGCGGCTCCCTGAAAACTTTCCGGGCGCTACTCACCCTGGCGGCCGGCGCGGACGGCCCGCCCCGGCAGTCTCCGGGCGAGCGCAGGCGGCACGTGCCAGCCGGGCGGCCCCAGCAGGAGGAGCGCGCCGCGGTGCACGGGGGCGTCTTCTGGAGCCGCAGCCTGGAGGAGCAGGTGCCCCGGGCCTTTTCGGAGGCCCAGGCGGCGGCGTGGGTGGAGACGGCTCGAGGCGCCCGGGTGGTGGCCCTGGAGCGCGGGGGCTGCGGGCGCAGCTCCAACCGACTGGCCCGCTTTGCCGACGGCACCCGCGCCTGTGTGCGCTACGGCATCAACCCGGAGCAGATCCAGGGCGAGGCCCTGTCCTACTACCTAGCGCGCCTGCTGGGCCTCCAGCGCCACGTGCCGCCGCTGGCACTGGCTCGGGTGGAGGCGCGGGGCGCGCAGTGGGCGCAGGTGCAGGAGGAGCTGCGCGCAGCGCACTGGACCGAGGGCAGCGTAGTGAGCCTGACGCGCTGGCTGCCCAACCTCACCGACGTGGTGGTGCCCGCGCCCTGGCGCTCGGAGGACGGCCGTCTGCGGCCCCTGCGCGACGCCGGGGGCGAGCTGGCCAACCTCAGCCAGGCGGAGCTGGTGGACCTGGTACAATGGACCGACTTGATCCTCTTCGACTACCTGACAGCCAACTTCGACCGGCTTGTAAGCAACCTCTTTAGCCTGCAGTGGGACCCGCGCGTCATGCAGCGCGCCACGAGCAACCTGCACCGCGGTCCCGGAGGGGCGCTGGTCTTTCTGGACAACGAGGCGGGCTTGGTGCACGGCTACCGGGTGGCAGGCATGTGGGACAAGTACAACGAGCCGCTGTTGCAGTCAGTGTGCGTGTTCCGGGAGCGGACCGCCCGGCGCGTCCTGGAGCTACACCGCGGACAGGACGCGGCGGCCCGGCTACTGCGCCTCTACCGGCGCCACGAGCCTCGCTTCCCCGAGCTGGCCGCGCTCGCCGACCCTCACGCTCAGCTGCTACAGCGCCGCCTCGACTTCCTCGCCAAGCACATTTTGCACTGTAAGGCCAAGTACGGCCGCCGGCCGGGGACTTAGCATCACCCGGAGGAACAGAGAGACGTGGGACTGGGGTGTGGATGGTGGGGGAAGGGCCGTCGCCTCTGCTTCTGTCTGGGACCAGCCAGCCAACGCCCCGCCAGTGGCCCGAGCGTAAAGGTGTCTAAAACTTCAGCTTCACCCACCTGCTCCCTTCTTTCAATCCCACGCCATTTCCTTTCAAAGTTCTGGGTGGACGAACTAATCGAGGCGGGAAGTGTAACATTCCCCTCCACCCAGTTTATAAAAGGATTCTTTCCTGTGCCAGCGCGGAGATTGGATCCGAAGAAATTGGTTGCTGGGGTTTGGCTCCCCAGTGGCCGTCCCTGTGGGAGATGCACCCCATTCTTGGGCCCCCTCGTTCTCTTTACGAAAAAGGAAAACTTCCGTTTGAGCCGTTGAGCTAATTCTGCAATTTCCTACCAAATGCAGCGCTGGTGGCCCCGGAGCCGGGCTGTGACATTGGCTGGTGGAGCCCCCTTCCTGTGTTCTCCCTTTGTTCCAGCGCCGAGGTGGTGAGATCACTGTTCCAAGCAGGGTAACGGCTCCCCGTAGGACAAAGAGAGAGCGGGACCTCCAGACTCGGGGGAGCCCTGCCGACCCAGCTAATTTGTCTGACTCATTCCTGACCTCTTGTCATTTGGGCCTGAAGGCTATGAATTCAGGGCCGGCTGTATGCACTGAGTCAAGTAATGAATTTCGTCTTCCTCCCCCACCCCCAACCGACCAAAATTTTGACAATTATGATGCTCACCAGAAGGAAAAAAATCAGTTTCATGCACTTTATTTTGTTTTTATTTTAATTTTTTATTAAAACTTTTTTATTTGACAGAATTTGCCTTCTATGTATATATGTGCATAAAGTGTGGTGTAAATATACTAAACAAACTTATATTTCAATAAAAAGGAGTTTAAAATTTAGAATTTAATTCCTGTGCTTTTAACTTGTTTGGGGTATCTGATGCCCCATCTGCTTTCAGAATAAGCTTTAGGCTTTCTCCCTTGTGGATGTGCTTTTAAAACAAAGGATTCATCAGTTGTGAATACGAACTTACAGAATTCATACAAAGATGAGAGCAGATTCCCTGTCCTCACTCAAATGGATCCTAGTGCTGGAAATTTGAGTTCAGCCTAGAATGTGGGGGGAGATGGGAGGAAAGTGTTCTATTTCCTGGCAAATAAAACTTAGATATGAAAGGATTTCAATGTAATGTATTCTCATATTAATCATTTGGCAAATATGATAGAACCAGATGTGGAGACTAAAATATGACAAATGCCCCCTTGTTAAACTTAACTACAGTGGTCACATGTTGCACGTTATTTTCAGCATTGTAATTACCATGCATTGCAATGTATACAGACAATAAGCTGAGGCCATATTGCAAACAGGTAGAGAAAGTCATAAATTAATTCTTCTCTTTAATCTCCTGGCATAAATTCCATTGCATTCAGGGGATCATAATCTCCAACATCTGGACTCATCCAGTTCTCTGAGGAGATCGTACTGTTTTCTGGGTACTAACTGCATGGTCCCCTCCCAGCAGCCACTGGGAGACCATGAAAGTATACAGGACTGTGCATATGCCTTTTGGCCCTTTATTTTTTTAAGAATTCGAACTTAGAAAGTCTCTGGATTTTTTTACCCACGAGGAGGAGGTTGGTTTTTGTTTTACAGCCCAGTGGTGTTTTATTTTGGCATTTTATTTTGTATCTGGGCCCAAGCGATCTTGCCTAGTATCTTCCTTTTATTTAATGACCTTTAACTCAGAGCAACTTTTGGTTACAACTTTCATAGATTTTTATTTGACTTGCATTTGTAAACCTAGGGTTTTATAGACTCATGAAGTATTAAATCTCTGTGGGTTCCCCTTTTGACTCTGCATTACAAAAGTAGTGTGTAATTTAACTGTTTAATGTCATCCTTAAGTTTTCAGTGCCCTATGCTAAGCCAGTCTTAGCTGAAAAAAGTCCTTAAACTGTGGTGTAAGTCAAATTTTTTCACCATACAGCCACAAAATGTACTGATATTAGAAAATATATCTTTTTTCAGGACATTTTTAGTGTGAGACCTCATATAATTATACCTTTCAGAAAGAAACATTTTTCCATTTCTGATGATTACTTACTATTAATTTGCCACCTAATTTAATGGAGGCCATTGGAAGAAAAGAATAAATATTCAGCAACCTGTATTTTTTACCCAACATGTTCATCAAGGAAAACAACAAGCAGAAATAAGTTAGAAGCTTCACAGATCGCACAGGAAATGTACCCTGACTCCCATGTAGCTTCAGCACTGGTGAGCTCTGGGCCAGCAGCATTCTCTACATTCTTTCTGCACTTCAGTTCCAAGCCCAGACTTGATCATGGTTAACCCAGAGCAAGAAACTGAGCATAATTTAAATGGCTCTTCTCAGATTCTTTAGTGAACCATATCTGCCTGTTCGAAAAATAAGTTTAATTACATGGTGGAGTTGTTAAGGGAACCAAGACTTAATTACAGAGAATGGGTTTTAACTGTTGCTTATTCCTGGTGGATAATCGGTAGTCTGTGGCACAGAAAGATCAATTAAAGTTTTGCCATGGTTAGTGAAAGCTTCTAGGAACAAATCATTTTTCAAATTAAAAAAAAAATGCAGGCTACAGCGTGATTTGGAAAGAATAACAGGTTCTGCAGGCAGACAATATTCTGAACTCTGTGCTTCACCTGTTTACCTTTAGCAAGTCATGTAACTTAGTTCCCTCATCTCTGAGATAGAGAATCGATCAGAGTACTGTGGGATTTAAATGTTAACATATAAAACACACAAACCCATAACAGGTACTCCAAAAAAAAAAAAAAAAACACCTCACTTCCTATTCTTCTTTTTTTATTTTTATTTTTATTTTTTTTTTAGAGATGGAATCTCCCCCATATTGCCCAGGGTGGACTAGAACTCCTAGGCTTAAGCAATCTCCCACTGCAGCCATCCTAGTGGCTGGGACTACAGGCACATGCCACCACTGGCCAATTAATTTTTGTACAGACAGGGTCTTGCTATGTTGTCCAGGCTGGTCTTGAACTCCTAGCCTCAGGTGATCATCCCACCTCTGCTGGGACTACAGGCATGCACCACCACACCTAGTGCCCTATTCCTGTTTTTAAAAAACTCTTGCCCTTCTTATGCTTCAGTAAATCTCTATTAATTTTCATCATCAAAGCCAAATCTAGCTGTTTCCAAGATCAGGATCAGTTTTAGACATGTGGTAATAAATTAATCAATAAATTATTTTTTGAGGACCCTCTTCCAGCATTATGCAGGGCACTAGTTCATAAGGCCAGAGGCACAGGTTTGATCTCCACATGGGTTTGAGTGGGTGGTTTCAGGACCAAAGCAGACCGCTGCACCAAGGCAGCTATCCTACAAGTATATGAGGGCGGTTTAAATTTTCTTTTTATAAAGCAGATGGCTTTTTGCAAATCCATCACCACTTCTGGAAAGCTTCAAGAAGTGATGAATCTTTGCGAGAACAATCCTTTTCCCAATTCCTTCTGCCAAGAGAAAGTAGGCAGTTGACCTTTTCTCCCTGGATTTGACTGTTGATTAATTTGCTTTGTCAATGACATAGTTCTAAACTCTATTAAGTGTACTCACCCTCCTGTCTTCAAATCAAGAAGAAAAACAAATTATTTTAACACATCTCAACACTTCTCAACCTTCTGCCTACAACTGAAGGTAGGAGAGTCCTCTTAGAAGACCTAGAGGTTGATAATGTGGATTAAATGAGTAAATATTTATAATGTTCTCAAAGTAGTATCTGGCACACAGTAAAGGCTACATGTCTGTTTATTAGTGAAGTAGATCGTTTCCCCTCCAAGTCAAAACCAGAGGCACCTTGAGTCCCAGGCAGGATCCTCTTTCATAATCCTGCTCTATCTCTGCAGTTATAGAAAACTATCCACATGCTTCTGTTTTGACTTGGGAGAATCATCTAGAGTGTGAGTCTGGCAGGAATTATACAGAGCCCACAGTTGTCAGCTGGTTGTCTTGTTTCTGAGAATGCCCTCTTCATGCGATATCATATGTACCTCCCTGTTTTTCACAGAGAGGCTGTAATCCTATTTCTCATGTGGCTAATTAGCCCCAGGGAGCTGTGGAACTCTGTCCCTTCAGAGCTACCATGAGCTATCCATAAGTCATGGATCATTCAAGCCTGGGCACTAATTATTTTTCTCTCCACACACCTGCCCCATCCCACAGAACCACTGATCCCAAATGGTAGAAGGGCGGTAGGAGTGAGGAGGAGAAAAGGGAGCCCAGTTGGTCCAGAAGCAAGCAAATTTCCAGAATACAATAGAATGCCAGCTGCCAGGGGGTATGGAAACCACAGGATAAAGGTTGACTTCCACCCCTAAGCATATTTTGATCATTAGATCTAATGGAAAGGATACTGGGAGTCAGGGACCTAGGCGGCTTCTGACTCGCTGTGTGACTTGAGAAAGACATTTCCCCTCTCTGGCTCCACTTGTCACCTGAAACAGGAAAGTACTTGCTTAGATTGGTAATTTCCAGTTTTTTGGACCAGAACTCACACACTAAGGACACACACACTTTACATTGTGACCCAGGACAAACACACACACACACACACACACACACACACATGCTCTAATACAACTAAAACAAACGTTTCACAAAACACTATGAGTACCACTTTTTCTCTTTTACTCGATGTTATTCTACTTCTCCTCCTCTACTTCCTAATGTTATCTGTGACCCTCTAACTTGATTTCATAACTCATCAGTGGGGCACAGCCTGCACTACGCAAAACACGGGATCAGATGATCAGTAAGCTTCCTTCCAGCTCTAAGATTCTAGGGAAATTCCATTTATAACCAGTTTACCACCTACTACAAATTTTTCCCCAAAGGCAATACAAACAAATTTTCAATTTTGTACACTCTAAGAACAAAAGGCTGTAGTGCTTTATTTCAAAATGTAATTGGGAGAACTGCTCAAAATCTTCATAGTATCTTTTTATAAACACTTTAAAAATCCCTTAAATGTGGGAAGTAACTTTCAGTCTGTTCCAACCGTGTGCGAGCAAATAGTGCTTTCAAGTAAAAAAAAAAAAAAACATAATCCTTTGCATCTCTGCCTCAACATGGCCCAAGGACGACTCAAGAGGACAGTTTCTTTTCTGTGTATTCATAAAGATCAGATGTAGGAGTCATAATTTTTTAATGTGACTGTTTTACCAGCTTCTCTTTCTGTGTCCTGCTGTGGGCGAAACTGCATTAATAAACTATGTCTCAATACTGCCTAGCTGGAATTTTTTTCTCTGCAGGACTCCACCAAATATAGCTAAAGGAATGCTCATTTTATTTATCTTTTCAACTTTCTTTCCATTTTGGATATGTCTTCTTGACACTTTGGAAATTTTTCTCCTAATGGCACCTTCATTTTTTTTTTAGGAGAATAGAGAACTAATTGTTCACTGAGTAACAACAACATTAAAAAACTCCTTTTTTCTCTTTCATCGGTGCCATATGGTATCTTTTATGCTTTTAACAGTTATTGTACACCCTATGCAGAAAAATTAAGTAGCTTACAGAACTGGCATTTGTCCAGTACCAACTCACAGATTTTACTTTGCTGAGAAATTGTGGGTTAATAATAGAGAGGTGTCACTTTTAATTAGATGGCCCTAAACCATGCATTTGTCTTTGCCTGCTTACACCTTCTTCAAAATGATTTCTTTTTTAATGTTTAATAAAGTCTTTGTCCCTATCCCACAAGTGGCCTGGAGAGGCAAGGTGAGTGGGGAATGACTAAAGTCATGATTTTTTTTCAGTTGCGGTAAAACGTATATAACATAAAATCTGCCATTTTAGTCATTTTAAGTGCACGGTTCAGTGTCATTAAGTGTACTCACAATGTTGTACAACCACACCACTGTCTATTTCCGGAACTTTTTCATCACCTCTCTCCCCTAAAAAACTTTGTAACCATCAAGCAGTAACTCCCCATTCCTCCCTTCCTCTAGCCTATGGTAACCTCTGATCTACTTTCTATCTCTATAAAATTCTAGATGCTTCATATAAGTAGAATCATACAATATCAGCCCTTTAGTGTCTGGCTTCTTTCACTTACGCAGCCATGGTCATGGAAGCAGCATGACAGAGTGAAGCAATGTTGTTTGGGAACTGGCAGAACTGCATTTCAGTCTGATTTCCACCATTTAGTAGCCCTGGAATCTTCAGACAAATTGAAGAGCTCCTCATTTCCCTCATCTGGAAAAGCAATAGAAGGACTACACAGTCTCTAGAGTCCCTTTCAACTCTAGAAAAATGCTGTGTTTTTATGTTCAGTGACTACGCACACAAATTCCATCCCTTAACTTCCAGTTTCTTTTCCCTACCTGCAGACTCAGTAACTTTTTAGGCACCTCCTAAAAAGTCCCAGGCACTATGGATTCAGTGGTGAGCAAGATAGGTAAGAGTCTGCCTCCATGGAGCTTAGAGTCTAGTAGGGAAAGATGGAAAATTATCCAGCAGAAATGAAGTGTGATAAATGCTATCTAAGGTAGGGGAAAGTGCTATGGGACCATGTTGCAGGACTTTGTATGCTCATCTGGAGAATCAAGGAAGGCGTACAAGTTGGCCTTGTGTTTATATCTGAATTTTAGGGAAGGTTTGAGGAAAAGTAGGGTACAAAGAGAGGAATCTGCATAGTGGTTCCCTGAATAACCTAAGGATGTTCTGCTGACCACAGGGAGTTATGATCTCTATAGCTTGTCTTGGAGGGTTAAAGGAGCCCCATGGTGGTCATTTAAACATTTCCAGCCGGGATGCTATCTGCTTTCTGCAACAGGACACACACTGAAATATTAATCATCTTGAGATTGGGTGCATGGGGCGAGTATGGTAGGAATTATTAATATCATGGGGAAATCAGTTTTGTCAATAATATTAATACCTGCTTTTTGCTGAATACATACTAACAAGCAAGAATTCATGTTAGGCATTTTGAAGGGTTGTTATGTGATTAGTAATGATAACTATTGACCACATATTTCTTTTACAGGTAGACACCAAGGCTCAAAGGGTTTAAGTAAACTGCCCACAGGTGAGATGTGGGGCCGTGGCTTAAAGATAGATCTGTCTAGTGCGAAAGAGTGGGATATACTTTTCCTCCTTGTCTTTCTTTCTCTTTTTTTTCTTTTCTTTTTTTATATTAGTCTTTTCTAATTGGTTTTTTAAAAGTTATTCTCTTTGTCTTTGGCATCCTGTAATTTCATTATAATGCATTTATATATGTCTGGGGGATTTTTTTTGCCTGATATGAACATGCTATATTTCTTAAACCTAAGAATTCCCTTTTTTTTCAGTCTAGAAAAATTCCCAGTCATTATCTCTTAAATTATTTCTCTTTGAGAAATTATTTGAGAAATATTATTAGGCATATGTTAGATCAGCAGTCTCCAACATTTTTGGCACCAGGGACTAGTTTCATGGAAGACAATTTTTCCATGGACCAGGGAGAGGTGAAGGGGAGGAATGGTTTTAGGATGATTCAAGCACATTACATTTACTGTGCAGTCAAACCTCTCTGCTAATGATAATCT
>CAUYRT010080552.1:0-11248 GCA_963574885.1 Lepilemur ruficaudatus
GCTCAAGGTCAGGAGTTCAAGACCAGCCTGACCAAGAGCGAGACCCCGTCTCTACTATAAAAAATAGAAAGAAATTAATTGGACAACTAAAAATATATGTAAAAAATTAGCCGGGCATGGTGGCGCATGCCTGTAGTCCCAGCTACTTGGGAGGCTGAGGCAGAAGGATTGGTTGAGCCCAGGAGTTTGAGGTTGCTGTGAGCTAGGCTGATGCCACAGCACTCTACAGCCCGGGCAACAGAGTGAGACTCTGTCTCAAAAAAAAAAATTAGTATTCTTTCAACCATGAGCCAAATACTGAAAACCCAAAGGAGTACAAAACTGCAAAGCAGTGGGCGCAGGGACTGTGTCTGCCATGTTCATTATGATATTTGCAGTGCCCAGAATGCCTTGCAATAGATGCATTTTTATTTAATGCTACTGACAGGCATGAGCTAGCTCATGGGTATGAAGGGAAAACCGGAGCCTGCCTTTAACTGTACTCTACTGCAGGTGGCCAAAGGCTTGGAGATTGTAGGAAGCAGGAGGGACAGCAGAGGAGTTGGAGGCCAGCCAGGAGCAAGCTGGGAACAGCCGGGCTGTGCGGCTCCTTAGTTACCATGGGCTTTGTCCAGCCAGATGTCTCCAGCATCTCCTTGGTTTTCCGCTGGAGGAATTTGTCTAATCATTCTGAAGCTGTCTTAAATGCTCTCCACAGTCACAAATAATCCTCAGAGGCCACGTACATTTTTGCATAGACAGGGGTACAGGCTGGTCCTAAGTAGACTTACATTTATCCAAACTTTATCTTTTACTAACTGAGCGAACTTAAGCAATTTATTTAGATTCCCTAATCTTCAGTTTTCTCATCTGCCAAAAGTTGAGATAATTTGTTCAATAAATAAGCATTTTTGAGTGCCTGTGATGTGACAGGCTCAGATGTGGGTGTTGAGAATATAGAAGTAGATCAGGTAAGTCAGGCCCTACTGTCGTGAAGCTATATTCAGCTGGGGGGAGAGGAATAATAGACAAGATCAGACATTGATAAATGCTTGGAAGACAATAAAACAAGTTGATATGAGAGTGACTGGGTGGGAGCGTCTGTGGGTTACAAGGAGAGTCTCTCTGAGAATTTGACATTTGAGCTGTGACCAAAGTCAGGAACACAGTGAAGCCCTAGACTGGAGCGAGGTAGAGAGGGATCTGGGAAGAGGTGGGAGAAGTAGGCAGTACTGAGGAAGTGGAGGAGGATGTAGGAGGCTTGCAGAGAGCAGAGAATGTGTGAAATAGCTGTTCTGGAGAACGGGGGAGAGAACATACTGGCGAAGTGTAGTGGAGTTGCTTGGCAGCGTTGAGAGTCTTTTTGAGATGTGCGGTCCTGAATTTAAACTAGAGCTAGCTGGCATAGTAGATGTTGTTCTGAGGATTAGATAAAATGAATGGGAGATTTTGGTACATAGTAGATGCTCAAAAATGTTAACTAGCTCGCCAGGCTCAGTGGCTCACATGTGTAATCCCAGCACATTGGGAGGCTGAGGTGCGAGGATTGCTTGAGCCCAGGCGTTAAAAGTTTGGATGAGCTATGATGGTGCCACTACACTATGACCTAGGCGACACAGCAAGGCCCTGTCTATATATAAAAAAAAAAAGCTAACTAGATATCATAAGAAGTAGAAAATATTAGGATGAGGAAAATGAAACCAACTCATTTATTTTTGCTACCATTTGCAACTCAGGAAAACTAAATAATATACTATATGTTCTAATCTTAGATTTAAAACTAAGATTTCTTCTAAAGTGAGTTTTTTGCACCTGGATTTTTGTTTTGTTTTGTTTTGTTTTTTTATTTTATCTTATTTTATTTTTTTTGAGACAGAGTCTCACTCTCTTGCCTGGGCTAGAGTGCCGTGGCATCAGCCTCGCTCACAGAAACTTCAAACTCCTGGGCTCAGGCAATCCTCCTGCCTCAGCCTCCCGGGTAGCTGGGACTACAGGCACGCGCCACCGTGCCCAGCTAATGTTTTTCTATTTTTAGTTGTTTGGCTAATTTCTTTCTATTTATAGTAGAGACGGAGTCTCACTCTTGCTCACACTGGTCTTGAACTCCTGAGCTCAAGCAATCTTCCTGCCTTCGCCTCCCAGAGTGCTAGGATTACAGGCTTGAGCCACTGCGCCCGGCCAGCACCTGGATATTTTTAACCTGAGTGTTTTTGTATACCTAATGCAAAATGCTGTGATTTCTGCTCTTGTGGTATTAATGAATCGGAAGTGAATTTCTTTGATCAATCCTTTGTAGCTGTGGTCCCCAAGCCCCAGGGCCACGCTCGGACTGGTACCAGTCCATGGCCTGTTAGCAACCGGGCCGCACAGCAGGAGGTGAGCGACCAGCTAGTGAGCAAAGAATCATCTGTATTTACAGCCGCCCTCATCACTCGCATCACCACCTGTCAGATCAGCAGTGGCATTAGATTCTCACAGGAGTGCGAACCCTCCTATAAACTGCACATGCAGGACCTAGGTTGCTCGTTCCATATGAGAATTTGTCTGAAACCACCCCCAAAGAGCCCCCCCACCCAGGGAAAAATTGTCTTCCATGAAACCGGTCCCTTGTGCCACAAAGTTTGGGGACCATTGCATTGTAGAACTACTTCCTTGTATTCCAAATACGGGAACTCAGCTCATCTTAGTATATACACAAAATTTGCTTCTCTTTATCTTTTTGAGTGCTCAGACAAAAGAAAGACGTCTTCTGGTAAACTTCCAAGATGTTTTGCAATGTTAATTCACAACATTTGGTGCTTGGGAAGAACTCTGCAGCCTAGGATATCACTTCCATTGCCACTTTAAATATCATCCTTTACAATGCAGTATTGGGGGGGGAAAATCACATCTGAGAGTTCCTGTAATTTCTTCTCACTGCTGAGATCTTTTTAGACAAATCCCTTTTTAAACCTCCTTCAGGTTTAGAAGTCCTGATATCAGAAAAGTACTTGCTATGGAGCAGAAAAATAAAATGAATTAGATTTGAACAGAACAGGGCTTGGAGACAGGCTTGAGGACACGACATTTTAGCACTGGGTCAGGGGCTGGGAGATGAGGAGGTGCCAAGAGGTGAGAATGACAACTGGTTGGCAGGAGTCTAATGAGGAGTCCGGCAAGGGCTAACTGAGTACACCAGCTAGGGGACAGAGAGCAGTGGCAAGCAATCTGAGAGCAAGCAGTATGTGGCATTCTAGGTACGGAGCACGACAACAGGCCATACAGGTTAGGTTGAAAAGAGCAAGGTACGCCACAAATTTCGGAGTCTTTGATAGCCCCACTTCTATGCTCTGCAAACTCTTCCCCTAGGTGGTGATGTCTCTCAGAGGCACCATCCGCTCCAGAGTTCTTGGTTCCTCACAGGAACCCTCTCCTCTCCACCTCCCCTACCCCCACTCCACATAATATTCATAAGTCCGAGAAAAAGAGGTTCTTGACTTTGTAGCAAATGCGGCCATTCCTCTGTCATATCTGCCTAGCACTTCAGTGTTCCCATGTATACCGATAGCTCCTTCCTGCGAGTGTCTAAGACTCTCTGCCGGAGCCTTTTCTCTGATCTCTGGAGCATGCTTGTCCCATGAGCAGGGCAGACCAGAAAAGCCAGGGTGTTAATGTCTTCAGGGGCAACTGCAAACAATGTACATATTTCAGTTACCTATTGCTGGTAGGTAACTGTATTAATAACTGTCCCAAAATCCTGCGGCTTAAGACAACAGCAACTTGTTATTTCTCATGATTCTGTGGGTAGACTGGGTGGTTCCTCTTCTGGTTTTGCCTGGGCTCACTCATGGGGCTGCCTTCAACTGCAGAGCGACTGTGCTGAAGGATCCAGGCTGGTATTGCTCACGTGTCTTGCGAGTGGTGCCGGCTGTTGGCTGGGACACTTTGGTGTTCCTCCACGTTGCCTTTTACCCTTTATGAGGCTGGTCCAGCTTCCCTGTGTGGAGATCTCGGCATTCCAAAGGGCAAAGGCAGAAATTGCAAGGCCTCTCAAGGCCTAGGCTCTGAAGCCGACACAGTGTCACTTCTGCTTTTTATTGGTCAGAGAAAGGCACAAGATCATCCCAGAGGATGGATTTGTGCTACCAGGAGTCAGGATAGTGGTTACCCTTGGCAGGGTAGTTACTGGCAGATGGGATGGCCGGGTGCAGAGTTTAAAAATCTCCTGTTCTGTTTCTTTGAACAGAAAAAGGACATTAGGTAAAATCTAAGGAAATCCGAATAAAGTATAGACTTTAGCTAACAATAATATATCAATATTGGTTCATTCCTTGTAACGAATGCACCATACTAATATAAGATGTTAATATGAGGGAACTGGGTTGGGTATATGGGTACTCTCTGAACTATCTTCACAATTGGTTTCTATATCTAAAACTTTTTTAAAAATAAAATTTATATATATATATATTTTTTTAAGAGACAGGGTCTTACTACATTGCCCAGGCTGGACTCCTGGGCTCAACCAATCTTCTCACCTTGGCCTCCCAGTAGTTGGGACTACAGGCGCATGTCACCACACCCAGCCTTAAAGTTTATTTTTTTAAAAAAGAAAGAAAAAATGGCTCCCAATGAATCATACCTTCCTGTGTCCATACCCCTTTATAATATGCCTTATGTTTTCTGTCTCCTTGAATCTGGGCTGGCCTTGTGAGTTAATTTGACCAATGGAGTGTGGTGGCAGTGATGTTCTGGGACTCCTGAGCCCAGGTCTTAAGAGGCCTTATAGCTTTTACTTTCGTTCTTGGGAGCCTGCTACTATGTAAGAAGTCCAACAAACCTCACACCACCACACTGTGAGGAGTCCATGCTAGCCACGGGCAGAGGCCAGGGAAAAGCAAGGCACCCCAGCATGTAGCCCAGCCCATCCACTGGCTGAATGCAATGGTATGAGTGACGCCAGGCAAGAAGAGTCACCTAGGTAACATACAGACCTATGAGAATTAACAAAGCTTTGGGGGTAGTTTTCCACACAGCAATAGTTAACAATTTATGGAAGAGCTTTATTCCAGAAGCTAAAAGGCCTAAGTTCAAGCTCTGGTGGCTATAAGACCAGGAGTGGGGCTGGCGGGTGAGGGATGAAAAGGATACTAATTGCTAACACAGAGGCCCCAAGTGTTTTGTAAGCTTTAAAATGTCACAAAACTTTAAAATATTATTAGCTGAAAATTATTGATAGTAATAATAACCAATAAATATACAATGTATTTTCCTTCTTATGAATTTTAACACCAAAGAGATACTCTCTGATGGTGATATTTCTAGTCTCTATGGTGTTCAAGGAAGCTATTTTGGGATAGAGGGTCTATTCTGAGGTCCAACAAATTGGCCAAGAGAGGGTCATCTATTCTATCTATAAAGTAGTTCAACCCTGCTTGGATATTCCAATTTTCCATTGAGACTTCTTTTGGAGAGAAGACATGTTTATATTACATATCCATCCCCTTCTAGAATCCTTTATAGTTTTGCCCAAATGGTACATTCTATGCCTAAGAATCAGGAATAAGGAACTTCTCCTCTATGGGCCACCAGAATTTCCCTGACTATTCTTCCCTCACTCAGGGCCTGTTTCCAAACTATACCTATGGATGCTGCTTACTGGCCTTCCTGAGTTCAGTCTTTGTAAAACAGTGCTATGGTTTGAATGTATGTGTTCCTTGGAAATTCATATGTTGCAACTTAAACCCCATGTGATAGCAGCTCTCCCTTGACACCAAACCTTCTGGCATCCTGATCTTGGACTTCCCAACCTCCAGAACTGTGAGAAATAAATTTCCATTCTTTAGAAGTTACCTAATCTATTGTGTTATAGCAGCACAAATGGACTAAGACAGAAATTGTTACCAGAAGTGGGGTGCTAATATAACAAATACCAGAAAATGTAAAAGTAGCTTTGGAACTGGGTAATGGGTGAAGAGTGGACCATAAAGAATTCTTCTGGTGAGAACTCAGAAGCAGAGGAAAGCTATAGGAAACACCTAAATCTTCTTAGAGATTACTTAAGTGGTTGTGATCAGAATGTTGGTAGAACTATGGATGGTAAACACAATTATCACCAGGTCTTAGATGGAAATAAGGAACAAGATATTATAAACTGGAGGAAAAGCTCATCCTTGTTATAAAGTAGCAAAGAAGTTGGCTGAGTTGTTTGTGTTCTAATGCTTTATGGAAGGCAGAACTTGCAAACAATGAAATAGGATATATGGCAGAAGAAATATCTAAGCAAAACGTTCAGGATGCTGCATGGCTTTTCTTGACTGCTTGTAGCAAATTGTATAAAGAGGGAAACAAATTAAAGACAGAATTTATAATTAAAAGGGAAACAGAACTTAAAGATTCAGAAAATTCTTAGCCTATCCACATTGTAAAAAGCATGTTTGGGAGAGAACATCAAGTGACTGTTTGATAAGGAGATTAGTATGAATGGAAGGAAGTCAAATGCAAGACAACTCTTTATTGTAAAAAATTCCACACATATATAAAAATATAAAAAATAGTATAATGGCTTCCCATGTACCCATCACGCAGTTTCAATAAGTATTCATGGCCAACCTTATTTCATCTTTATCTCTACCCTTTCCTGTCCCTTTCCATATTATATTGAAGTGAATTTCAGATATTGTATCATTTTATCCAGAAATAATATTTCAGTATGTATCTACAAAAGATAAGGACTCTTTTACAATGTAACCACAATATCATTAATATATTTTTAAAATTAACAGTAATTTCTAAATATCAAATAGCTAGTCAGTATTCAAATTTTCCTAACACACACACACACACACACACACACACACACACACACACACAAACACACACACACACACACCCCAATTCATCACTTCTCTTAACCATTTTTAACCCACCCCTACCCTTTTTCATCTCTGTGTTTTTATATTTGTCATCTTTTGTACCTAGATTGTCCTTCCTTCCTTACCTACTTGGCAACACACAGCCTTCCAGATCTGCTCAAACATAACCTCCTCCAGGAAAACTTCCCTGGCAAAACTAAGTAGTTAGTCATTCCTACAGCACTAAAACTCTGCTTGGGTATTTGTGTACATATCAATCTCTCCTCCGGATTGTGAGCTGAAGACATCAACTATATCCTCATGGTCTTTATAACCCTGGTTCCTAGCATGGTGCCTGGCACATACTATTTGTTTCAAGCCACATATTATTTCTAAGGAGGGGTTCCCAAGGCCTCTTTCATTGTTCTTGGTGTTGATCTAACCTTTTCTAAAGTTCAATGTCTTTTGCAAAGATAATGTTCCACCTCCTTCCCCTATCTGAGCTGGGGAGCTAGGAGTTGACCTAGTGTTTTCAATCTGAAAGCTTTTAGAAATCACTGGAGGCAGAATTAATTGGTTTTGAGTTTTGATTCCAGGATTGACATAAAGTAGAAAGGCTGAGAAAGAGAAAGCCATTTTGTCAATCAGCAGTCACTCTGGGATTAATGTAGTAAGAGCTGTGCAGAATTTAAAAGAAAAGGATACTTTCCTCATCCTCTAATTGAATACAATCCACAAATCTTCTGATTCTCTGAGGAGGACCTTACAACATGCCTGCAGTTTCCAAACTGTAATTAATAACAGTTTGAACCATAGTTTTAAAGTGTTTCTTCTACCTCAGAACCCTGAAAACTGAAGAAGTTTTATCTAGCCTGAAAATCTGTTACACAGATAAAAGCTCTGGTGGGGCTGGGTGCAGTGGCACATGCCTGTAGTGCCAGCTACTTGGGAGGCTGAGGTGAGAGGACAACTTGAGTCTAGGAGTTTGAGGCTGTAATGCGCTATGATGGTGCCTGTGAATAGCCACTGCATTCCAGCCTTGGTGATACAACAAGACTTTGTCTCTAAAACAAACAAACAAACAAACAAACAAACAAACAAACAAAATAACTTCAGTGGAAGGTGGCACGCAGGTCCCTGAGACTCAGTTCTATTTGGCTGGGTCCCTGGAGCTTAGTTCTATTTGGCTCTCTGCTCGATCTCCCCCACGTGGCCTCTGAAACACAAAACCCAAGGCAGTTGATCAATCATTCATCATACACTCAATCTCCCACCATTCCTACAACTATTTATTAACAGCCTGCTATGTGTGGTGCTGGAGGCACTGTGCTGCGGGAGACAGATGGACTTCCATTTTCTTGGAGTTTACATTCTAGGGCAGGGGTGGAGGAGAGAAGCAGTAATCATTGTAAACCAGTGCTACGGTTTGAATGTGTCCCCCAAAAGTTCATATGTTGGAAACTTAATTATCGTTGTAACAGTATTAATAAGTGGGGCCTTTAAGAGGTGATTAGGCCATGACTGCCTTCATGAATGAATTAATGCCAATATTGAGAGAGTGGGTCAGTTTTCTTGGAAGTAGACTCTTGATTAAAGGATGTTTGGCTCAATTACTGGGTCTATTTCACATACTCACTTGCCCTTGTGCATTCCACCATGGGGTGACCCTCTACAGATGTTAGTGCCATGCTCTTGTATTTCTCAGGCTCCAGAACTGTGAGCCAAATCTATTGTTTATAAATTACCCAGTCTGAAATATTCTGTTACAGCAGCAGAAAATGGACTGAGATAGCCGGTGGTTGTCAAACTTTAATTTTCATCAAAATCACCTAGAGGTTTTATTATATTACAGATTTCTGGGCCCATGCTCAGAATTTCTGATTCAGTAGGTCTACAGGAGGGCCAGAGAATATGCAGTTATAACAAGTGCCCAGGTGATGCTAATACTGCTAGTCCCAGGACCACCCTTTGAGAATTACCAATGTAAAAAATCAAATAAGTATAATACCCTTAGATGATAATAAGTGCTATGCTTTTAGAAAATAAAAAAGGGCAATGGAGTAGAAAGTTACCTGGAAGGTGGCTGCTTTAGGTTGGGTGGCCAGCGAAAGCCTGTCTGAGAAGGTTACATTTGCTCTGAGCAGGCCATCTAAAAATCTGGGGGAAGGGCATTCTAAGAAAGGTTTAGAGCAAATGCAAATGCCCTGAGCAGAGAACAGCACAAAACAAGACATTCAAAATGCCAGTGTAGCTGCAGAGTATTTTGAAGGGGGAAGAGTGATACAAGGTTGTCTTAAAAGTAGAAAGGAAGTCGATCACGGAGGACTTTGTAGACTATTGCAAAAAATCTAGTTTTTAAAGTGCAGCGTAAGGCTATTGGAAGGTTTTAAGCAAGGCACACATATGACCTTATTTTACATTTTAAGTATAAATTCTTTGCTATGAAATATCTCCTTGGCTATTGTGTGGAGAATGTACCATGGGGGATGGCAGTGGATGGGGTGGGGTGAGGGGGGCTTGGGTTGTGTTAAAGTAACTGTAGAAGCTGAAAGACCAGTTAGGAGGCTCTTGCTGTATCCTGGGCAGGGCGAGGTTTGATGAGGAGGAGGGAGAAGCACCAGTGGAAATGGTGAGAAATGGCAAGCTATGCCCTGGTAAGGACTTGCTGATGGGAGCAACACTTAGCATAATGCCTTGTAAGTTGGAGGTATTCAGCAGTCATTGAATGAGTGAATGAATGAATGAAGCTCCCTTCCTTTCTGAAATGCATGATTATAATCCTTCACTTTATTCATGAAGTGAAGAATAATGGAAATAGCCAAGCTGGATTCTGTTTTCTATATAGTAACAGGGTTTTGTATGGGTGTGGGTGGGTGTGTGTGCATGCACAGGATGAGTTTTTTTGGCTATCACATCCCTCTCTACTCTATAGCTCACTGATTAAATATACCTTTCCTACCCCTTCCCTTATTTTCAGATAGAATGCGAGTTTTCAACCACTTGCTAGGAAGTATTTTCCCTTTGTAAAGCAAATTGAGTGGGAGTGGCCAAGAGCTCTGTAATTCTCTTGAGAGGAGGAAAAGGCTGGTTGGTCTCCCAGGGCTCTGGTTGCTGGGAGAGGGTGAACTGTGAATGCTGGGAGTGATGAGCAACTCTTTCCTAGAACACTGAGGATAATAAGTAATTTATTCTTTTTAGACTTTTTCATGGAATTGTTTTTATTGTTGTTTCCACTACATTTCATCCCTACTGAAATGCAATGCAATCAACATATGGATTTAATTTGACCAGGGCAAAGGGCCATGAACAACCGTAAATTTTCAGAACTGTGGCTGACAACAGCCCCAATCTCTGCAATAACAAAGATGAGTCAAGCAGCCTGCTTTTGCACATCAAAGGGAACTGTCACGCTGCTCCACTGATGATGCTTGTTAGGTGTGGAAGAAAATATCTGAAACTCAAGTTGTTCCATGGAAGTCTAGCAAAATCTTTATAATTCCTGGGGCAAATAAACCATTGTTTTAGCATTAAGTTTCAAAGTTGAGAAATAATAAATGCAGAAAACCTGGTTTTGTTTGTTTGTTTTTGCAGAGATACATTGAAATCCTTGCACCAGCTAAGAGGATTCAAAAGGTCAGTTTTAACTTGTTATAGCTGCCAGGGCCCTGGAGGTCTGGAGTGTGGTACTTGAGCATAATTTGCCTCCTGCTGAGCTTCTGAATCTCCAGTGTCCCGGCTGCCTCATTTCCCCATGTGTGTTGTCATTTCTGAATACTTTGTTTTCTCGGTGCTGTCCCTGGATAGCTATCTCACTTGCATCCTTCTTTCTTTATTTCTTTCCTACAAACCCATTTCTTCTCTCTTTCGTCTTTCTCTCTCTCTCCTCTCTCTCATACATATTATATACCTTCACTAGCCAAATTGTACAACTGAAGTTGGTTCTTTTTTATATGCTTGACTATTAGCTTGTGAACCAAAATAAAATTTTAAGGCTCACCCCCCCACCGGCTGACTGAATGGACCCCCTCGTGGCCAAAGGAATATCCTAAAACAAAGCCTCATCATGCCCACCTCCCTTCTTGGAGTCCTTTGTGACCCATTGACAGGCCTAAGGGTATGCAAGACAAACCTGCAGGTCCTCAATTTGCGTAACAAATCTACATAAGGTGGCTTATCTCTGATAACCATTCTTTATGTTAAAACATTCCAAGTCTCTAGAGAAAGCTTCATGTCTTTAACCAATTACAAGCCAAAGAATCTTTAAACCCACCTATAACCTGTAAGCCCCCCCCTTTGAGATGTCCCACCTTTTTGGGCCAAACCAATGTATGCTTCCCACGTATTGATTTATGACTTTACCTGTAACCCCTGTCTCCCTGAAATGTATAAAACCAAAGTGTAACCTAACCACCATGAGTCCACTTGCTCAAGGTTTC
>CAUYRT010080553.1:0-10369 GCA_963574885.1 Lepilemur ruficaudatus
TCAGCCTAGCTCACAGCAACCTCAAACTCCTGGGCTCAAGCGATCCTCCTGCCTCAGCCTCCTGAGTAGCTGGGACTACAGGCATGCGCCACCATGCCTGGCTAATTTTTTCTATATATTTTTAGTTGTCCAGCTAATTTCTTTCTATTTATAGTAGAGACGGGGTCTCGCTCTTGCTCAGGCTGGTCTCGAACTCCTAACCTTGAGTGATCCTCCCGCCTCAGCCTCCCAGAGTGCTAGGATTACATGTGTGGGCCACCGCGCCCGGCCTAAAACCTTCTTAATATTTTATAGTACAGGGATTTAATTGTATTCTTTTCAATTATTAGCTCCTAAATCCAACCAGTGGATATTTTATATAATATAGTCATCATAAACATTAAAATGCATATCAAAATAGCAGAACTAAAAGTCCTAAATCTGCTATTAAGTAACCAAGAAACGGTTTTGCCAAGGTAACACATGATAATTGACGGGAATCCTAAATACAATTCATAACACCTTTTATCTTAATGTAGATTACAGTGGCAGTTGCAAGGTTGGGGAACAAATTAAGAATAAACTTAATTTACCTACTGCTACCAGTACAGCTTTCCATCTTTTCTAGGACTACTTTTCCCAACCTCTGTTACCCAGTGAGATACTTGCAAATGTTTAAATGTTCAGTGGTACACCTGGATGGGCAGTCATCTCTACTCTACAGAATAAAATTGGCAATATATGCATGTAAAACATGCTGTTGAAAGTTACGCTGAGGAAGACCCTAAGTTTGGGTCCAAAACAAGGGACAGAAAACAGCGGCCTACTTGAAATCAAGCTTCTAATTCCCTGGGAACCACATGGATCCTAGCAACACTGAACAAAAGGGCTATAGACAAAGTGATTGAGGATTCTGGACGAGAAACCATTTTCCTATCTCTGGGGTATATTATACATTCAGACACTTCGTTGTCCTCAATTAGCATTGTCTGCCATGTCCATACATTATGCTCCTATCCAAGCAAATTGCAAATACTGGGATTTCACATTTCAGGAGAATCTTAGATTATATAATGGGTTTGTTACCAGATCCAGAGACTGGGCATGCTGTTCATCAACCAGAGGAGTCTGACCTGCAGGAAAGAGACTAAGACAAAGCCCAAGGTCAGGCAGTTAGAGCTCTGCAGGGAGATAGGAACTCAAGTAGGATAACTATTTTGCTAACCAACTTAGGCTGAATCCACTTTTGATGCTTTGATAACCCACACAGGCTGAACCAACATCCTAGTGTGTATTCAGGTAAACTCCACATGCAGAAGGGAATGATGGGATGTTGGCACATTATTCAAAATCCCTCCACCACCCATACTTTAAACACCTTATACCATCTAGTAGTCTTAGTAGTTCATAGGATTTCTAAGAGAAAATGCAGGCCAGGTGCAGTGGCTCATGCCTGTAATCTTAGCACACTGGGAGGCCGAGGCTGGAGGATCACTTGAGCTCAGGAGTTGGAGACCAGCACTGAGCAAGAGAGAGACCCTGTCTCCAAATAGAAAATAGAAAAAAATTAGCTGGGCAAAGTGATGCACACCTGTAGTCCCAGCTACTCAGGAGGCTGAGGCAAGAGGCTCACTTGAGCCCAGGAGTTTGAGGTTGCTGCGAGGTATGACACCACTGCACTGTAGTGGGGCAACAGAGTGAGACTCTGTCTCAAAAAAAAAAAAAAGTGGGGGGTGGGGGGATGCAGAAGCTGGAGAACTGACTATCAAAAAGATTATATCTGCTTAGAGTCATGAAGAAGGAGAAAATAGAAAGACAGAAACAAGTAGAAAGAGCCACAGACTTCGAGAGCCCACACTTAGCAGAGTTTTAGTACATGAAAGTGGAGGGAGAAACATATTGATCCTTGGAGGAGACAGGATATAAAAAGGGTACTAGTAGTCTGCATAGGGGGATAATTGGAGCTGGAATTTCTTGTCTCTACACCACTCATCTGGTCTTCTCATTTGCTAGCGTGACTCAACATGCTGGTTGAGAAACACTTTTCTAGTTTCTTCTATGCACTGCTCAGTGATGAACAGTGTTTTTGAGAGATCTGAAATACACCACACCTTGGTACCAAAATTTCATTCATCAAAAAGTGAATAGTTTTAAACTCTCCTGAACTATTGTATATGCGGTATCAACATATTACAATTATTTTGATGATGCAATGCTCTAAGTTAAGACACCCAGCTTAAGTAAGGAGGTACTTCATGAACACAGAGCCTCATTCTCTCATTTGCACAGAAGAAAGAACAGAAACTTAGTGCTAAACGGAAATGGAGCACCTCCTGGCCTCCATTAGCAGCCAAGTTCCATGGCCTAACAGCTAGGAAGTTACCAAGATCTATAAAGATTGAATGACAGACTGGGCTAGGTGGTTCATGCCTATAATCCTAGCACCCTGGGAGACAGAGGCCGCAGGATTGCTTGAGCTCAGGAGTTTGATGCCAGCCTGAGCAAGAGCAAGAGGCATCTCTACTAAAAATAGAAAAATTAGCAGGAGCTGGGGAAGAGTGTCCTGGTATGGCCCTGTAGTCCCAGCTACTCAGGAGGCTGAGGCAAGAGGATCACTTGAGCCCAGAAGTTTGAGGTTGCAGTGAGCTAGGATGACTGCACTCTACCCAGGGCGAGAGAGTGAGACTCTGTCTCAAAAATAAATAAATAAATAATAAAATAAATTTGATTAAAAAAAGAAACTTATAAAAAAATATTGAATGACAGACACATTTAAGGCCAAGCAGATACCTCTAAGAACAGCCATTTGAGATATATGCTGTGTCTCAGCCCTGTCCTCACCCTTTTTAGGACTCTGTGTCCCTGTTGAGAAAGACAGAATTTGAGTTCTAAGGGACAGAATGAAAAGACAACATTCTCTCCTCTTCACCAAGCCAATGAGGTTCACTGAGCAATGAAGACATACTCCTGTAGTTTCCTTGTCAATTGTTACAGTGTCAGCAGATTTTATAGGAGGAGGGATGTGGGAATGGATAGGCTCACTACCCAGAGCAATATTTGGATACAATTATGAGACTCCACTGGCACTACTTTGGGATCTGCAAGTTAGAGCAAGTTTCTCAGCTCTTAGAGGAGGGATTAACTAAACCAATTTCATCTAAATCAATTTGCACTGTTCAGATGATATGTTCATAAAGCAACCAAGTCACTCTGATTTGTAGCAGTACTTCCCAGAGGTGGCCTTGCAAGGTACAACATGCCAGATGAGAATTCTAGTAGTCATAAAAGTAAATAGGAGGAACACAACCAACCCTTCATGTCCCTGGCCTCTATCCCTGTCCTGCACAGCCCTTCTCTGTCCTGATCCTGGAGCTGCAAGTATGGAGTTAGGCCTGGAAAAAAGAGGAGGCCAAAATACTAAGCCAAGTGTGGGGCTTCAGCCCAGGCAGCAGAGGACTCTGCATATTATAAGTGCTGAATAAATATTGTTGACTCCCTGCTGCTAGATACTAATCATGCTTATATAGCCATGCCTAAAATTACTTATGCCACTTTTTATTAGAAATTAACTAACTACCCCCATATAGGATAAGAATAGGCAAGGTTATGTTTTCAAATGAGTTTGACTCAGATTGTTAGGTTGGAATACAATAGATATGATTCAAGCCTCAACTTAAAATTATCACCACAACGCTGTATACCTAGTTACATGTATGTTTTTATTCAATTGTACATGTATTAGAGGAAAAAACAGATTTAGGATCTATGTATGATGATAGATTTGGCTCCCAGGAGGGCTAATAATGGCAAAATAAGGTTCTCAGTAAACTAGAGTTCCTACTTACATTAACACCCAGTCAATCCACTAACCTAATGAAAGGTAAATGAAGTGCTTTCTTTGAAAAGTATAATGCTGAGGATTTATAGAACCCTTTCATCTTCAAAGGACCAAGCCAAGACTCACAATACCCTGTACACAATATTATGCCTTATTCACAAATGCACCAACTATGAAAGAAAGGTCATAGGAATGTCCTAAGGCTATGAAGCCAATGCAACATCAGATTTGGGATGAACTCTCTGATCTTCTAGGCTCCTAGACCTGTATTTCAACCACATAAATCAAGCTGTGAGGAACAATCAGGAGAAATTTAATTCACATTATATATCCATATTAAGTTAATTGATTGGGCAAGAATAAATAAAAGTAGTAAAGACTGTTTCCCCCCAGGGCAGTGATGAGTGGAGAGGAGGTAGAAAGGGGAATGTGAATTTACCCGTCCTCTCCCCCCGCAACCTGATTGATTTCCAATGATGGGCACACTTACAACTTTGACTCAAAACATTACAAAAGGCCAGGCTCTGTAGCTCACGCCTGTAATCCTAGCACTCTGGGAGGCCAAGGAGGATCACTTGAGCTCAGGAGTTGGAGACCAGCCTGAGCAAGAGCGAGACCTCGAGTCTCTACTAAAAATAGAAAAATTAGCCCAGTGTCCTGGCATGCCTGTAGTCCCAGATACTCAAGAGGCTGAGGCAGGAGAATCGCTTGAGCCCAGGAGTTTGAGGTTGCCGTGAGCTATGATGAGGCCACTGCACTCTACCCAGGGTGACAAAGTGAGACTCGATCTCAAAAAATTTTTAAAAAGGTACAAAAGCAATTTATGTAACCAACACGTTTGTACCTCCATAATATTCTGAAATTAAAAAATCAAAGGGAAAAAAAAGGGGAATGTCGGGGGAGGGGGGGTAACCATCTGGGTTGGAATGAAACGTTCCCAAAACAGAAGAAACTTAGGGGAGCAGAACTCCCTATTCAGCAACTCCCATCAGTTGGAACACTGCCAGAGAACCGATGGGGTACTGAGAGGGAACAGAATGGGGTTAAAGGCCCAAAGTGAGAATCAGACCCACACACCGTAATTCTCTATTTACATGGTTTCCAATATATTCCTTTATAAGAGCTCCTCCTCAGAGACACAAACCAACACCATAGACCCGCCTCACGCTCAGAAATCCTCAAAAAGTCAAAGTGGTTGAGAAACAAGACGCTGCACAGGTGGATGTGGAAAGGCTGGGGGCAGAAGGGCTCTGGTGGGAGATTTGGGTGGGCAAGTAGGAAGAAAGTGAGCGATCATGAAGATGGGGAGTGTGGGAGAGAGAAAGTGAACAGCCCAATGACCCCAGGATCCCAATTTCCTGCTCTAAGAATAATCGCCTCTGAAAAATAATGTGCTGCACACAAAGTTCTAAGTAACCTAAACCTTATCATCACCAGTAATGTTTCTGTAAATCTACCCCGCCGTTATTTACTTAATTCTTACGAGCCAGGAATGGAAAAACCCCACCTCCCCCTGGTTAAGTCGCAGTCTGTCCTGTGGACACACGTAAGTTTTCCCTCTCCCCCACAGAGCTGGTTTCACAGCTAGGCCAGAAATAAGGAACCACCCAAACGGAGACTGGAGGATCGCTCCCCTGGCAGAGAAGGGATTAAGTTTCGCCGGGCCTCCCCGCCGGCAGAGTGTCCGCAGCAAGGCTGGCTGCTGCGCCAGCACCGCCCGGCAGACGGCCGGCCGAGGGGCGCCGCCTGGGCGGAGGAGGCTGCCGGCCGCGGGAGCGTGGGAAGGCGGCGGTGCCCTTTCCCAGACTCGCGCCCAGGCGCCGGGGGAGCCGCTCGACTGCCCGCGCCCGGCCGGGCCAGGCTTCGCGGGAGGCCTCGGGCCACCCCCGCCCCGCACCCAGCAGTGCAAACTCCGTCCCAGAAGGGCAGCAGCAGGAGCCCCGGCCCCAGCAGCACGACAGGGAGCCAGAGCCGGGCCGGGGCCCCCGCCGCCGCCTCGACCCTCGCGGGCCCCGTCACCCCGCCCCGGCGAACCCGAGAGCCCTCAGCCAGCGCCGGGCCCCGGCGGCACCTGAAGAGCGGCCGGAGCCAGGGCTGAGCCCTGCGCGGGCGGCGACGATCGACCCCCAGGGCCCCGGCGAGGGGGCGCGTTTTACCCATAGCGTTCCCAGGTGCCAGCCATCTCCTCGGCGCGCCCCAGGGCGCTGGGCGCTCGCCTGCCTCCGCAGCGAGCTGGCTGGGGCTCCGGCGCGAGCTCCTGGGCCGCCGTCGCCGCCGCCGCCACCACTCTAGGCCGCCGCCCGCCTTCGCCGCCGCTGCCGCCGCCGCCGCCGCCGCGCAGCAGCCGGGATCCGCCAGCCCGCGCGCCCCGCAGGGGACAGCCCGGCGGCCGCGATGCTACCGCGGCTGTGTCTCCCGAGCTAAACTTAAGAGTTTTCGCCCCTCAGTCCAGGGGCAGCACCATGACACCACGGCAGCACCACACTGTCATTTCCGCCGCCGCAGAGGAAAAAAAAAAGGGGCAATCCCTTCTAAATGGGGGGTGGAGTAGGGAAAAACAGGGCTGGGACTGACAGCCCAAGGGAGCACTAGGAAGGGCCCCCGGCAGAGGGGGCGCTCGGCCACCTTCTCGGGCTCACCTTCCACCGCCCCCGCCACTCCCAGCTCCCCCAGCCCCTCCTCTGGAGGCGCATTTACATGTCTTCTCCGCTGGCAGGAGTGACCGGAGAAACCTGAGCAAGCAAAGGCAGCGGGTGGGTGGGGTTCGGGTTACCACTGTACCTACCAGCTGATTCCAGCAACCTTTTCTCCAGCGCCCTGTCATCTTGAAGGAAGACACACCGAGAGGGACCCAAGCGGGCGGGCGTGTGTGTGTGTGTGTGTGTGTGTGTGTGTGTGTGTGTGTGTGTGTGAGTGTGTGTGAGAGAGAGAGAGAGAGAGAGAGAGAGAGAGAGAGAGAGAGAGCGCCAGCGAGCGCGCAGAATGTGTGTGAAATGCAGAAGGAAGACTATACTCAAACTCTTCTCCCTCCCGCCACCCCGGTCCCACAAACCCCCAAGTTAGAACAAGGAAAAGGCCCTTGTAACCGGCAATGAGAAAAGAAGAGACTGCCTGGGTCCACCGCACAGGTCCTGCGTATGAAGCTGCTCTATGCAAAGTTAACTACAGAGTAAAACAAAAATAGTGGAGGAGACAGAAAAGGGCAGACAATTGAAGGAAACCCAACCCCTCTTTCTTTTTACAAAGGGAGAATGGCTGTGTTTTATTGGCCTTGGGCAGAAGTTATGAGGATGGATTAAAGCCATCAAAAGAAAAAAAAAAAGAGTTTCTTTTATACCTTCAAATCCTTGACAGGCAAAACCAGAGAGAGGGTCGTCACTACGAGGACAATGAGGCAGATGCTACTTATCCACGTATTCAATGTACCTAAATAAGCTAATTGGTCCATTTGGAGCCCAGGAGCCTCCCACTGGGCTGGAGTCAGCCTGCTTGTTGATCTGTCACTGGCTCAGAGACCACCGCCCTACTCACAAGGTGGATGGCCCAGGGAGAGGAGGAAGCCCCAGAGGAGACTCTGTTTCTAACATGGGGCAAAAAGGGAGAAGAAGAAAAAGAATAGAGAAAATGGGAGGAAACACCTCCACACACACACATACACCCATTACTATGCATGGGAACAGAAAAGTTAAGGTAGCTCTGGGTGTATCCCGACAGGTAACTAATAGTAGTCAGCCAACACCCTGTTAAACAATGTGCTAGAGAGCACTGAAGGTAAAAATTACAACCGGCTACCCTAATGAAAGTCCAGCCCCGAAGAGAAGTAAAAGTTAATGGCCATACCAAAATCAGAGGCAACGAAAGCAAAAATAGGTAAATGGGACTGCATAAAACGTTTTAAAAACTTGCGCAGCAAAAGGCATAATCAACAGAGTGAAAAGGGAACCTAGGGAATGGGAGAAAATATTTGCAAATCATATATCTGATAAAGGATTAATATCGGTAATATGTGAAGAACTACTACAACTCAATAATAAAAAAAACCTCTATTTAAAAATGGGCAAAGCAGTTGAATAGACATTTCTCCAAAGAAGATATATAAGCGGCTAACAAGCATATGAAAAGATGCTCAACATTACTAATCATCGGACAAATGCAAATCAAAACCACAATGAGATGTCACCTCATATCTGTTAGGATGGCCACTATTTAAAAAAAGAAAACCCAGCAAATAATAAGTGTTAACAAGGTTGCAAAGAAATCGGAACCCTTGCACGCTGTTGTAAAATAATACAACCACTATGTAAGGGAATGAAAAATGGTAGTCACTGTGGAAAACAGTATGGAGGTTTGTGAAAAAATTAAAAACAAAGCTACTTTATGATTATTAAATTGAATTGAAAACAGCATCTCGAAGAGGTATCAGCACACTCATGTTCATAGCAGCATTTTTTTTTTTTTTTTTTTGAGACAGAGTCTCACTCTGCTGCCCGGGCTAGAGTGAGTGCCGTGGCATCAGCCTAGCTCACAGCAACCTCAAACTCCTGGGCTGAAGCGATCCTACTGCCTCAGCCTCCCAAGTAGCTGGGACTACAGGCATGCACCACCATGCCCAGCTCATTTTTTCTATATATTTTTAGCTGGCCAGTTAATTTCTTTGTGTTTTTAGTAGAGATGGGGTCTCACTCTTGCTCAGGCTGGTTTCGAACTCCTGACCTTGAGCGATCCACCCGCCTCGGCCTCCCAGAGTGCTAGGATTACAGGCGTGAGCCACCGCGCCTGGCCCATAGCAGCATTTTTCATAATAGCCAAGAGGTGGAAGCAACTTTAATGTCCATTAGTGGATGCATGGATAAACAAAATGTAGTATGTACATACAATGGAATATCATTCAGCCTTAAAAAGAAGGAAATCCTGTCACATGTTACAACATACATGAACCTTGAGGACATTATGCTAAGTGAAATAAGCCAGTCACAAAAAGACAAATACTGCATGATTCTACTTATATGACTATCTAAAATAGTCAAACTTACAGAAACAGAAAGTAGAATGATGATTGTCAGGTGCTGTGGAGAGGGGAAAGGGGAGAGTTGTTCCATGGGTGTGGAGTTTCAGTCATGTAGGATGGGGGATGTTCTGGAGATCTGTTGCACAATATACACATGGCTGACAATATTGTACTGTATGCTTGGAAATTTTTAGAAGGGTAAATTTTAGGTTATGTGTTTTTTTGCCACACAAAAAATTAATTTTTAAAAAAATAATTTGTCTGAAGTCTGCTGACCCCAGCATAACAGAGGAGTGGATAAATAACTTATGTAATCATTAAAATAATTTTTATATATGCATATGTATTATGATATGCACATATATAACAATCTTGGATATTGTGTAATGAAAAAGGCTAAGTGCAAAACTGTGTATGATTTGCTACTACTTGTGTAAAAGAGGAGGGGTATATGTCCATGTATTCTTGTGAAGGAGCTCAGGAAATTTCACCCCAGAATATGACTCCTTCCTTGGTATAAAGAATATTTTGAATTAAAGGCCTTTAGAAATCAGGCCCGGCAAGGTGAGTGGCTCACGCCTGTAATCCTAGCATTCCAGGAGGCCTAGGAGAGAGGATTGCTTGAGGTCAGGAGTTTGAGACCAGCCTGAGAAAGAGCAAGACCTCATCTCTATAAAAAATAGAAAAATTAGCCTAAATTGATAGCAAGTGCCTCTAGTCCCAGCTACTTGGGAGGCTGAGGCAGAAGGATCACTTGAGCCCAGGAG
Source organism: Lepilemur ruficaudatus (assembly GCA_963574885.1). Lineage (NCBI taxonomy): Eukaryota > Metazoa > Chordata > Mammalia > Primates > Lepilemuridae > Lepilemur > Lepilemur ruficaudatus. The sequence continues at coordinate 9,593 of CAUYRT010080553.1, forward strand.
TTCAAGGCTGCAATGAGTTATGCTCGCACCACTGCCTTCCAGCCAGGCAACAAAGTGAAATTCTGTCTCAAAACAAAAAATAAAATTTCCCCTAAATAATTCTCATTCCTTTCAGGAACCAGGTCTCAGAATCTAAGAGTTACCGTTGATTCATCCCTTAGCTCCATACCACCCAACCAGTCGATTTTTTTTAAAGCTTCATTATGTCTTCATCTTCTTCTGCAATGTCACCAACTGGCAAATGTCGTGTAGAATTCTAGGGGCACTACTATTAATATAAGGTCATCCCTAACTGTCTTATTCAAGAAAGCATAGCAGAAAGCAGAAGAATGAGCAATAAGAAGACAATTTATTATGGGGATAAGCCTGAATCCTTTCTTTTTTAAAGTTAGTAATTTATAAACTCCAATAACTTAAGGATTATTAGTAGCAGTGGTTTGCAGTACACCTCACAAGGGATGACACCTGTGTGCCTAGAGACCTTGAAGTTGATAGCCATTAACATAGAGGACGCAACTATTCATTATTTACATTAAGGGCATGTCCATTACACTTTATGAAGCTCTGTAAAGAAATGATCAGTCTTATACAAGTTTACCCTATCTCTGAGTATAATAATGTGTATGAAATACACAACAAATACAACTACATGACTACAAAATGAATACCTGTTTATTAGCAAAGTCTTAAAACACAGAAATGAAGTAGCAATGGCAAAGTCTGGGCTCTCTCAGGAGAGAGGTATTTCATCGAAGGGGGTCATTATGGAGCTGCTGG
>CAUYRT010080554.1:0-26662 GCA_963574885.1 Lepilemur ruficaudatus
CGGTGGCTCACGCCTGTAATCCTAGCACTCTGGGAGGCCAAGGCGGGTGGATCGCTCAAGGTCAGGAGTTTGAAACCAGCCTGAGCAAGAGCAAGACCCCGTCTCTACTAAAAATAGAAAAGAAATTAATTGGCCAACTAAATATACATAGAAAAAATTAGCTGGGCATGGTGGTGCATGGCTGTAGTCCCAGCTACTCAGGAGGCTGAGGCAGTAGGATTGCTTGAGCCCAGGAGTTTGAGGTTGCTGTGAGCTAGGCTGACACCACGGCACTCTACCCTGGGCAACAGAGTGAGACTCTGTCTCAAAAAAAAAAAAAAGGGCCATTGGTCAGAGCAACATTCTTCTGTACCTACTCAATAGTGATTAGAAAGGAAAACCTCAAGCTATGCTACCAAGGTGTTTAATGTTGGAATATAGAGAATGTCATGATATCTATGTTTCAGCTGATGGGAATTTCAGTTCAGACTTTAAGCCAGAAAAATCTTAATTCCATTAAGACAGTAAGTACATGGAAGAGGAGCAATAGAAGTAGATGAATCAAAACTCGATGAGAACAGAATAATCAGGTACACTGAGGGAGGGTGTTCATTTGTTTTGTGATGATAGCCTGGACTTCCATATCCTTGACATGCTGTAGACAATTTTGTTTTCTAAATTAATGTAGAGTAAAATGTAAAACTATGGTTCTTATTTCAAATTATGGGCTTAGTCATTCCCAACAAAACATTTCGTTGTCTTCATGAAGTTAAGGAAACATACAAGTTAAGCAAACCTCAGGAAGAACAAAGCCCTGGGCATGGCCAGTGTGCTTTAACCCTCTCCTCCCGGTCCCCGTGGCAGACATCGCACCGTGGCACTCATTGCCACTGACCTTGAATGTGGTCGGTGGGAATGAGTGGATGTGGTCTCAGAGGACCTTGGATGTGGTCTCAGAATTGCAGTCAAGATTGAGGGGTTGGGCAGAAAAAGTAAAAGCACGTGAGCAGCTCTGGTTACAAGTTTCCCTCTGTCTAGGTGTGCTTGATCGGGACAGAGCTCCCCTTCACAAGGAGCAGGAGGAGGAACATGCTTTATCAGATGATGCCAATATTATTTACTACTGATCAAGTCCAAAGAAATTCCTTCTTGGTTCTACTCATTTGACTTGGAGTTTTGACCTCAACTTCTTGGCTATCACTGGCTTTGTTCCTGTTCGTCTGAATATCGGGCACACCTCTATGTAACACAGAGCTCTGCTTCCTCCCTGGTACCCGCTTAGACGCAGACCTCACTTCAGATGCTCACTGGCATTGTTCACTGAACACAGGTCTCCAGGTCTTCCCTAGCAACCGACTGTTTTTTGCTACCCCTGTTGGGCAGAGCCTGCTGTGGCCTTAGCAGACAGCCACTCTCAGCTGTCCTCACCTGGTCTGATTAACCTAGTTCTAGGAAGCTGCCCAGTGGGGTCCAGCTTTGCCCACTCTGGCCTTGTCTGGCCTTGGCACTGTGGGGGTCTTCACAACCCACAGCTTTCCTCAAGGGACAGCCTGTACCTGTGTTGGCCCAAGCCAAAAGGGCGGCCTCCTTTTCCTTTTCTGGATTTGTGGTTTTCTAGTTATTCCTCAACCCTACCACAGTTGCCTTGGCAGCAACACACCCTGGAGCCTGCTGGGAAAATTCCACACTCTGATTTGGCACCTGTTCCTGGTCGCAGACGGGCCTGAGCTGCCGGGGAAGAACACAGGCATGATGGGTTGAACGGATTGGGGCAGAAGTGCAGTCCCTTTCCATAAAAGTGGCCTGCAAAGCAGAGTTAAGGACGTGGCTTCTTTTCTTTCCTCTGTTAGTAATAAATCCCTGCACCCCAGGATGGTCTCAGCTTGGCAGGTTGATACTCAGATGATTTCTGATGGCCTACGTGCCAACCACAAGGCAAGCTTGAGCACTGCCAGCTCAGCCTCCACAGAGAATCCCTTCTCTGGGGATAAGAGGTGCCGTTCCAAACCCCAGCGAGCTGGAACATGTCCATTCCCACCCCGTGCATGTAGCTACAGTGCGCGGTGGTCAGCTGCATCAGGAGAGCAGAGGGATGGCCTGTCTGTACGGGAAATGCTACGCCATTCTCTGAAATCTGAGACTTGAAGAGAAATTTGGCCACAGAGGAGCTGTGGTTCCAAAACTGATAAAAATGTTCCAAAATCTTGCTCTGTCATATGCTTGATTACACCAATCCTCAGAATGGCAAATGAGCTCCCATCTTAATTATAACTTGGGAAGGATGCGTAGACAGTTCTTTGACTTCTGTTTTATTCTGTCCATTCCAAATGGCTGCTTCCAAAAGGAGGGAAGAAGAAAAGAAGAGACATAAATAACACTCCATGGGCTGTCTCATTGCCCTGGAAAGTCTCCTAAAAGGTTAATGTTGCTCCTTATGCTTCTGGGCACATGTGGGTCACATGCAGGGAGCTGGGAAGCAGCTGGACTCCTGCTGCTGCAATGCCCAGCCATGCGGGTGGGGAAGGGCACCAGGCGGCACAGACATAAACTTTGGTGAGCCATTGTTGACTTCAGGGTTATGTCCCTAACTAGAAATCACATGAGGAAAGAAATCTCAGTTTCCTTCCCTGAGAAAAGAAGGGAAAGGGAAGAGTGGTTATAACGCCTTCAATGTGTCCAGAAAGGAGGAAACCCCTTGGACAGTGGGGAGATCAAAGCTACTGTCTGTCTCAGATGGTGCTGGAAGCATCCGGATCCCCGAGGAGGAGGGGTCCCTCAATTCCTGGTTGGCACAGGATGGATTTCCAGTGCCAAGTATCCTGACCAAGCCGTTTGAGAAATGAGAGGAGGAAAGCGGCCAAATCCCACTGTAGACTGTCTTTTGGGAAAAAGCCAAATGGTTGAGTTTGTGCAGTTTGAGAGTCCTCAAGCTATCAAGTAGGGAGTCCCTGCCTCACACAACTCTATAGGCAATAAGGAGCCAAATGTGGCCACATTGTTGCTCTGCTGTAGGGGAGAAACTTCCAAGGGTCCTGCTAGAGGACATGGGACTCCTTTTAGTGTGGGTGTTGGTGGAGAAATCACCCAAAAGAGGCAGAGTGGCCAGGCGTGATGGCTCACGCCTGTAATCCGGGCACTCTGAGAGGCCAAGGAGGGAGGATCGCTCAAGGTCAGGAGTTCAAAACCAGCCTGAGCAAGACAAAGACCCCGTCTCTACTAAAAATAGAAAGAAATTAATTGGACAACTAAAAATATATAGAAAAAATTAGCTGAGCATGGTGGTGCATGCCTGTAGTCCCAGCTACTCGGGAGGCTGAGGCAGGAGAATCACTTGAGCCCAGGAGTTTGAGGTTGCTTTGAGCTAGGCTGACGCCACGGCATTCTAAAAAAAAAAAAAAAAAAAAAAAAACAGGCAGAGAGATGTAGGGTGCCTGTAAAAGCAGGCAGGTGATGCAGCTGGTGCAAACTGTGGCTCTAAACATGGCTTCCCTGAGCAGGGTAATTGAGAAATGGACCAAAGGATGCAGAAGGCAAAGGAGGCAAGATGTGTTGAGTCTGGCACCCAGAGGCCCTGGGCTGTGAGAGCTAATAGCCACCCCCCAGCTCCACGTGGTTCTCCTGTGTGGAGCAGAGGCAGCGGATGGATGCAAAATCTGCTCCCACTGGGTTTGGTGGTGAGCCGCGTGCCCGGATGCCCTATGCATCACCTGCAGCAGGAGGAGCTCATCACTCTCCCGTCTGCTGTCCCCACTCTCAGCCTCCAAATTGAGGTGGCAGCTGGGAATGGGCCCAGGGAACTCAGCCTTCCACCTTTTCCTGTCCTGCCTGTGAGTCAGCCTAGGATCATTAATCTTGGGGCTCCCTGGCTGTCCAGGGCTGGGACTATGGTAGCCATGGGAGCCCAACCGCCAGCCTGCTAGCGACCCCTGTATTAGTCTGTTTGGGCTGCCGTAACAAAATACTACAGACTGAGCGGCTCAAACACCAGAAATGTGTTTCCTCACAGTTCTAGGGGCTGGAAGTCCAAGATCAAGGTGTCAGTAGGGCTGGTTCCTAATGAGACCTCTCTTCCTGACTTCTAGCAAATGGCTACCTTCTCGCTGTGTCCTTACAGAGCCTTTCCTCTTGTGCATGATACCCCTGGTGTCTCTCTTCTTGTAAGGACACCAGTCATATTGGATTAGGGACCTACTCTATGACTTTAATCTTAATTACCTCTTTAAAGGCCCTATCTCCAAATACAGCCACATTTAGGGTTAGAGTTTCAATGTATGAATTGGGGCGGGGTACACAATTCAGCCCACAACAACCCCCCTGCAAATGAGACTGCTTGTGAGTGGCCCTGGAATGGGTCCCATGGAATCTGGATTAAACCGTCTGTCTGGGGACTCTGGGACCAGCCCTCCATCCTGTCAGCACATCAGGACGGCGATGCGCCTCATCTGCTTCTGTGATCTGGCTGGGGTGGGGCTCAGGCATGGCCATCTGAAGGAGCTTTTTTTTTGTCGGTTTGTTTATTTTTGCCATTTGGGAGGGGAAGGCTAAGAGGCAAATCCTGTTGTGCTTTTGCTTCTGTTAATATTCTTCAACTTCACCACATTTATTAAGGGAATCACACAACCTTCAAGGTGTCAGGGACTTCGAGGGGTCTTCTGGCGTGGCCTTTTGTTTCCAGGGAGCTCTGTGCCACAGAATCATTCAAGACAGAAGAGGAATGTTCCTAGTGGCAAAGATTTGTCCTCCTCCCACCTCCAGCATCTGCCAGATGCTCTGAAAATTCCACAGATGAAAGAAATCACTCCATTAGCAATAATATGTACTCAACTAAATAAAATTCATAGAGGAGGCTAGGATTGATTTCTTTAAAAATATTATTGATTGCTTAGTATGTATCAGTCATCAGTGAAACTGAGGCTTAGTGAGATTTATTAACTTTCCCATAGACATAGCTAATACGTCGGAGGATCTGGGTTGGCAAACATATCTTGTCAACTCTTAGTTCAGTGCTCTTACTGTAAGGCCACAAGGAAGGGAAGGAAATAAGAAACCTGGTTTAAAAACAGAAAAACTTTAATTATGGAATTTCTTTTAAATAATATAATTTCAAGAACATGTATTTCTGGCCAGGTTCTATGGCTCACGCCTATAATCCCAGCACTTTGGAAGGCCGAGGTGAGAGGATCACCTGAGGCCAGCAGTACAAGACCAGCCTGGGCAACATAGTAAGACCCCCATCTCCACAAAAAATTGTTTTAAAATAGAAAAAAAAAAATGTATTTCTGACTTTGGCAAAAAAAAAAAAAAGCTTTGCAGGTAAAATTTAAAGGAGACTTAAATCCTGTATAATCAAGTGATTCTAAAACTTACGAAAGCAAGATTTTCACAAGCAGGGTCAGCATGGCCCTGATCACCTTGGTTTTATGACACCAGGCTCAGCAAAACCCTCTTGCTTGGCCCCTCCCATCTTAATGAGTATGAAGCCAGATCAGTGGGATTCCAAGTAAGGAGCCTGCTAGAAAACCAGGGTGGTGACTGTCCTAAAGGGAGGTGGGCTTGCTATGCAGCCATTGGATCCACTGACAAACTCTATTTAAGAACCAGGGACACTTACAATTTCCTCTGTTGCAACTTCTATCAGATGAGACCAAAGGCTCTTTTCCAATTGGCCCTTCTCAGCACACCTGCTACATCAGGATGGCAAACTTTGGGAAGGTGTGCTGGTAGTCTCCCATCCCTCTAGCTAACCTGGCACAGCCTCTTCCCCCTGACCTTTGATGTGATTCAGGGTCCCTCTCAACACAGCACTCAAGACAGCAGCCGGAGCTTAACGTCAGCAGACAGAGTTGACGTGCAAGCTGACATCCCATTGCCAGCTCGGTTTGACATGCCCCTTTTGACTCAGAGGGGTGCTGGAAGCTCCCACCCTTCTCTCCAGTTTGCTCTTTGATTCAACTGTGGTAGGGTCACAAATTTACTCAGGACACCCTAAGACGTGCAGATAAAGTGCAGTTTTGTATTGCTCCATCGCCGCTCTGGTTGGCCTTACTGGACAGTGGGGAGGGGAAAGAAAGGTTCTGTCCTTTAGAGCAGCACTGCTCAAACTCTAGCGTGCGTATGAACCGCCAGGGGATCTGTTACTGTGCAGATGCTGATTCCTTCTGTCTGGAGAGGTACTGAGATCCTGTGTTTGTAATGAGCTCCCTGCTGAAGCTGTGGGTTTGGGGCCCATACTGTGAGTAGTAAGGCTTTTAGACACCACGATAAGCTCAGTCTGGTATTGTAATTTAAATAGTCTCCTTGTGAAACTCTTTAGTCTGTCTTACATTAAACACTTAGTTGTTCAGAGTTCTGTCCCCTCCCCTTGCTTCTCTCAGGGTTAGTGTCTGGGTGTATAAGGAAGGAGTGTGTCTTCAGTACCCTCAGGAGGGAGTGGGAAGATGCTATCCACATGGGCACATAGAGCCTCTGGCGTGATGTGGCTGGTCTGGGCTGCTCCATGGTCTGGTCACCAGTAAGGTGAAACTGGGCTCCTCTCTGGGCCTGTGTCCCGAGTGTCAGAAATTACTCTGATAGAGTGATGAGTGATTTTGTGGCCATGTTAATGAATGACATGACTTCCTTTGTCAACATAGAGAATCTACGAGCATCTAGAGAATGCTAAGCATGATGACAGCCTGATGTTTGGGGACAGAGGATTTCCAGTGACTCTCAAATCACAGGGAGCTACCTATTCCATCCAGGGATAGAGCTGTGCTAAAATGTTCACTGTTTCCAAGTCGTACCCCCCAGTAGGGTTTTCGCCCTGCACAGACGGTATTTCTTCCTGTCCCTCCTACAACTACAGTGAAGCATCATGAGTCTACTTTTGGTTTCGCTTCAATCCAAACATACACTGAACCCCTGTGAAGTAAAAGAGGATGGAAGTTAATATCAAGGATGCCTGAGGGTCCTCACCTCCAGATCTTGAGAATTCCAGAGCTAGGGCAAAACTTAGCAGTAGGTGACTCTCTCTGATTCAATCCCCCATCTATCTATCTAGCCATCAATATTTGCTAAGCATTTAAATGTGTCACAGAGCAACGTGCTAGGCACTGGTCAATCATTTGAGGCACATGAACATATAAAGTTCAAGGCCAAAACACAAATTTCCTATTGCCTTAATTTCCAACAGGAGTAGAGCATAATTTCATTCCCGTGTAAAATTTGCTTCAAAGAGGTGTCGACTTGAGTCCTGTTGAAAGCCCCTTTAAGTAACTCTGTAAAGAGTCCCTGGCATTTTCTCTGGATGGTACAAACCAGAGGCTTTTAGAATGCTCTACAGATTGCCCCGAGAGCTCCCATTTACTTGCAAATGCACTTGACTATCAAAAGTGAAATGAGGAGCCCAGCCAAAGTCTTGAAAGAGGTCATTATTGCACTGACGGAGACAAGTTGCTCAAACCTTTCCTCCAAACTAATGAATTCTCCCAGCCCCTTTTCAGTTTGTTTCACGTTTTGGAAAGAAGAGTGGGCAGATTGGGTGATTTGCCCAAGGCCACAAAATCTGCCGCCACCAAGGTTTGGAAGGAGACATATGGTTCCCGGCTCTCAGGACCTTTCCCTGACAGTCCTACCTCTCTTTGGCCATATGAATACCGAGGTTGCTAGGAAGACAAAAAGGAAAGGGTTAGAAAGTGTCACGCGGCTGTATCATTTTTATAGCTCTATTGTAGGAGGCATCTGCCTGTTGTGAATTTGCTCTGTCGATGAGGAAAATTAAGGATTTCATCATTCAGACAGCAAATAAAGTCTGGTCACCAGTCCTGGAATTCATGGGAGGGCTGCCAGCCCTGGAGTCTTTGCAACAGGAATGCTGATGGCCTTTGCCTGCAACCCTGCCTCGGCTTGAGCCAACCATGCTAAAGGCGGGCAACTCAGTCCCATGCTGGGGAGCAAGAACTGAACTCAAGGTCAGCAGTCCCAATAATGGAGATGTGGGCAATGCACTGGGAATGCGCCAGTGTGTCTCATCCTCAGTCCTCCTAACTCTCCCAAAATGTTGACCCAGTTCACAAAATGAGTATGAGTTGTCTTGCCTAGCACCCTTGTAATTCACTAAGATGGGAAGATAGCTCTAAGTTTCAAATTCCTCTAGAAATCCTAGCTTTTGGGGTCACAAGGCACTGGTTAGACCCTGATCTCCAGCCGGTCAGCACCTGGCAAGATCCAAGACTTGAATGGACAGGCCAACTGAAGCCACGCTGCCCTTCACCTCCCTGCTCACCTCTCGTGTCTGGAGTTCCCAGTGTGAGCACAGCCTGCGGGATGGCCTCTCCCCGGCCCCTGTGGGAACCACGCCTGATGTCCAAATGTCCATTGGATCCTGTGCGTCAGACCTCCTGCCTAACTTGGCTGAGGGAGCCTCTGCAACTGGGGTTTTCCCCTTTCATCTAAGCCTTCATCTTAGCTTTCGCCTTCTTCCCACCGATGTCAGTTTTGGCAAGTTTAGCAAGGGTGCTGCTTCCATTATGACAAAGTCAGTGTGGCATTAGGTGCAGGACCATTTAGCACAAACTGCAGGCGTGTCAAGGGACCAGGCCATGGACGGGCAGGACGAGTTATACAGACTCCCTTCCCCCCAAAATATTGTGGTCCCATCTCCAGTTTTCACCATCTTAGTAAATGATGTTGCCACCCACCAGTGGCTCAAGCTAAAGGTTATAGGAGCATCGTTACTGAATCCCTGACTTTATTCCTTCACATCTAATCCATCGGCAGACTGCCTTGGTTCTAACTCAAATCTCTTGTATAGACACCTGAGATAACCTCCTCAATGGTTTCTCTGCTCCCACTATTGACCTGCTACCATCCTTCCACCCACAGTGGCAAAAGTGCTCTCTTTTCATGTGAGTTGGGTCACACCTTCCCCCACCCAACCCCTTGTGAGCCTCTCACAGCCTTCTGGGTGTGGCCCCGGCCTGCCTCTCTCTCCTCATCCCGAGCATTTCTCCTCCTGCATTGCCTTGCCAGGCCGGCCCTTCACTTCCTCCAGCATTCCAGGCCTTTCCACACCTTGCACGGCCACCGGCATCTCATTGTGAGGTCTCTGCTAAAACGCTACCTCCACGGAGAGCCTTCCCTGAGCCGTCTAGCTGAAGCCCGTCCTGGTCCCCCCCCCCCGCATTCATTCTCCTTCTCAGCCTCTAATTTGTCCCTGCATAGCACTTATTGGATTTGAAATTATTATTTTAAATGATGTGTGTTTTAAATTGCCGAACCTACTAGAATATAAGCTCCTTAAAGTCAAGGGCCGAGTCTGTCTTGCTCACAATTCTATGCCCTGTGCCCAGGGCAGTGCAAGGCACATCGTTGGCACCACATAGACATTTGTTGCTCGGGTAAGAGAAGGACTGGCAGGTGTGACAGACAGATAAGAATGACATCTTCTACATCTCTCGGGGACTCAGGCCCAGTCATTTTCCCGCACACCAAAATCACGTGCTGGTATTTAAATTTTCCTTTTCTCCTGATCAGTCATGTTGGTTTCCAGATCCTCTGTATGTATCCTTGGAGGGTTCCTGCTAGTCTGTTTCTATAGAAAGAATTTAAGACCCTTGCTAAAGCGTAAGCTAAGAAATTCCACTGGGCCTCAGCTACTAAAGAAGCAGGTTCCCACAGGACAGTGCCGGGTTACGGCTCTGCTCACAGGGACAGACCCGTCCTCAGAGAGCCCTGTGGGGTTGCTCAGGCATAGGCTTTACAGAGAGCCTCTCTGTTTGGGGTGGGTTTTCTCCGCTTTGTTTTCTTGTGTGCTCAGTGGCTTGTTCCTAACTCGCGGCCAATCACCGCACTGCCAGATGGTGCAAAAGATTTACCGGAATTTCGTTTTCAAATAAACCACAAGCTTGGATGAGCTAATGTTGTTCCACATAAAAAAGCCACAAAACTGGACAAATTAACGTTGTTTCAAGAAAAGAAACTTGTACAAGCCATCAGGTCTGCCCTTCTCAAAGGGATCTGATAGCTGCACCAAGACACTCAGGGCAGGGGTCATCCTCGTGGGAAACCACCACACCAAGGGATGGGTGGGGAGAGGTCATCTCCTCCCCGTTGACACCACAGAATAACTCGGGGGCAATTTCATCCTCCTGTGGAACTGGGTTGTTTCTGTCAAGTTCATCTGAGTTATACAAGAGCCCAAGGATGGCAATGGCTCCTTCCTGTGAGCAACACCCGTGGTCCTTCCCTGCACACAGACTGCCCGTGAGCACTCTCGGGACGGCGCACTAACCCAGCAGGTCACTTTAGGGCTGCCCAGCAGGGACATGAAGGCAGATGATTCATACACCACCACTGCAGGGGGTGTTCCAGGTAGGCCCCTCCTTCAGCAGCAGTGACAACACAGCCCGGTGGACAATGCTTCCATGACTAGAATGCTGGAGTCTGACTCTAGCTGCACCGCTTCACAGCAGTGGGACCAGGCACAGATTGCGGGCCTCTAAAAATACAGTTTTCTCATCCTTAAGATGGTGATAATAATATTAAGCCAATAGGGTTGTTGTAAGGATAAGACTGAGCTAATGCATAATGTCCTTTAGTGCCACGCCCAACACACAGTAGGTGCTCCCTACATGTGGACACTCCGTGGCACGATGGTGATGGTGATGGTGGCCGTGGTGGTGACGTTAGCTGTGTCATTGCTGCCCTCGTCATGCAACACTCGTCACATCCACCCGGTTCGAAAGAGCCAGTCTCAGAAGCGGCGTGCCATCTGTTTCCTGTGGTCAGCTGAGCTGAACAAAATACCACGAACTGAATCAAGCCAGGAAATCAGTCAACATAACTCAAGCCAAAAGAGCCATTATTCAAGAATCTACAGAATTGCCTCATCTTTCCTCTTTCCTTTTCTCAACCAAACACCAAAATAGAAACCTTAAGAACTTTGTATATTAAATTAGAATTGTATGAATTTTCTTCTCTTCTGAAGTTTTATAGCATAAATATATGTAGAAATACTCTAAAGGGATGTCTGTGATCTGGGGTTGATGCTTCATTTTGCTACATGGGATGAAGAAATCTGGAACTTACTTGATTCAAATCTTTAGACTTGATCATTAGAACCAAAATGGCTACCACTTATTAAGCACTTTCTAAGCTAAACAACTTTATGTACTTTATTTTTTTGAATGTTTACTATAAATTTATAATATTTTTCCTGTTTTGCAAATGAAAATACTAAAGAAGAATTTTACTATTTGTAAGAAGTCCATATCTGCTTGATCATAAGGCCTGTTTATGCTATGTGTATGCCTTGCTAATGTATTTTTGGATAGAAGTCACTAGAGATGAACATTTTAGGCTAACATTAAATGAGATAATGATAATGATAGGTAAAAAAAGAAATGCTTTACAAATTTTACCTCTGTTTTCACAGCCACTCTGTGAGGCAGAGGCTCTCATCACCCCATTCTACAGATGCGGGAACCAGGTGGAGGAGCTAATCGCGAGCCAGAGTCCCACAGCTAGTGGTACATAGCAGAGTTAGGATTCAAACCCATGCCATTTGACCTTGACTTTTGTGTTTTGCTACTTCCGGTAGGCAGGGCCCAGCACGCTGAAGCCCATGGAAGGAGGTGTCCCTACCTTGTTCATCAGGCGAGCGGCCCTGAACTTCCTGCAGCCGCCACAACATAAAGTGGACCCACCAACCCCACAAGAGACCCCACGTGCGCACCCGGGTTTCAGTTGTGATTTACTGAAGAGGGCAAGGAAGGCTGTGACTTCTTGCTGGGCATGTTGGAAAGCATGGTGGGGAGCAGGTGGGGGTCACAATCAATTGTTTGCTGACCTGGAAAGTCTATAAAGTTTGACTCGATTTCTTAGAAATACAAGAGGGACAAATAACTCCTGGTGCATTTTCTTACACCAGGGCTTAATTTTTCTCAGGGTTTTGTTTGTTTGACCTCAGAATGAATATGAGCCTCTTTTTTTTTTTTTTTTTTTTTTAATTTCCTTTCTGGCTGAAACCAAACCTTTTGACTTCTCAATTGATATAAATATGCCCCTGGTCCCGCCCCTGGGACTTGTTTCATTTCTTAGGGTTAGAATGTGGTTTGGAGAAAGCTGTTGAAACCGTGGTCTGCATCCCGACACTCCTGGATCCCGGCTGGGCTCCCCACCGCCCCAGGGGTCTGTAACTGCCCAAGATAGGAAAGCCCTAGGCAGGTTAGCCACAGGCCTAGATAAACAGTGAATCTTCTTACAAAATGCCCAGCTGGGCCTCAGATGCCCCCAGAGTCCCCTTCAGCTTGACACGTGGGTCCTTTGGGGCCCACATGGCAGAGCATTCTGCGGTGATTTCCCTTCCGAGGGCAGCACCCCCCCCAGCCACCCCCAGGGCACTGACTCAGGGCTTATCATTCTTTACTAGAAGTTCCGGATGAAGCAATGCAGGGGAGAGATTCACTGTTTCTACTCCCTAATTCTGCCCATGACTCATTATTCAGCAAACACCAAATGGTTCCACATCCTCCTCCCGAGGAGGCGGGCAGAGCCTGTTACATAAGCAGCAGTCTACAGCTGCTCTCGGCTAATTGAAAGTGAAGCTCTCTGACCGGAGGCCCTGCCGGGAGTGGCATGACTCTCTCCTCACCCCATGATACCAATCTTTATGAGCAGAGAAACCCTCTCCGGGAGAGGGCCCCGAAGCCGGCGTGCTGCAGGGGTTTGTTTTTTGCACAGTAGGCCTGATGTCTGGAATAGGTTGTATTTTCTGCCTTGTTAAGACAGGGCGCTTCCGTAGCATCTCTGATCTTATCTCCTGATGAGCCAGAGCTGAGCTGCGTGAGGCGGAATCTGCCCAGCTCTGCTGAGCAGAGGAGGAAACATGGCTTGGGGTTTCTGTGCCCAGGGACCCACCCAAGAAGGACCACCCAGGAGCCATCATCTCAGGGAGAGAATTCGCAAGAGCTGCTTTGGTATAATAAGCTCAGCACTGTGATCAGAGAAAATAGAGTTGAATTGCAAAGCCCAGGGTAAATGAGACAGTTGCTGATCTGGTTCAGGGAGAGAAGTGACTTTACATTGCTCTTTGAAAAAAAAACAGAGGGGTTAGAAGAGATCGACTGTGGGCTCCATAATCCTGTCTTCTTTCCCAGCCTGCATTACCAGGGAATTACTTTTTGGGAGTGGTGGGAAGCAAAACAAATTCTGGACATCCATTTCTGGAACCTGTTTCACACAGAGAAGGCCTGCTTGTCAACAGAACAGGAAGTACACGCTGATGAGGAGGAGGCTGTCTTTTTGAATGCCACCCCCCCAGGGGACTGGGATGTGTGCTATCCCTGGCTCCAGGGGCAAGACCTCAGCCTCCTTAACTGGGCCTCATTATCTGCATTGGCTGAGTTGGGAACTGCCGGCAGGGGACGGGTCACGGATGAGGGAGCATGCTGGCCTCCGGCTTGGCAATGCTGCAGTCCCCAGGGGAAGTGTTCCAGGAAATGTCCCCTATACCACAGAGAACCGACATCCTGGAGAAGACTGGCCAAAGGAGCTCAGAAAGAACAGTAAAACTAAGGCATTTTGGCAAGAAAAGGAGATGGAATGGCATTATTGGGTTATCCAAATGTGGCTGAGTGACGGCCTTGAGGTTCTCAGCCTTCCTGAAGGTCACAGACATGGTGTCGTGGGCTTAATTGTGTCTTCCACCCGCAAAGTCATATGTTGAGGTCCTAGTCCCTCAGCACCCCAGAATGTGACTGCATTTGGAGACAGGGCCTTTAATAAGGTGATTGAGCTAAAATGAGGTCATAAGGTGGGCTCTACTCTGACATGACCGGTGTCCTTACACACTGAGAAGACACACACAGAAGGAAGATCCTGCAAAGACAAAGGGAAGAGATGACCGTTTGCAAGCCAAAAGAAACCAACCCTGCCAGCACCTTGATCTTGGACTTCTAGTCTCCAGAACTATTAATATGAGAAAATAAGTTTCTGTTGTTTAATAAGCCCCACGGTCCGTGGTACTTTGTTATGGCAGCCTGAGCTAACACACAAGGTGACCCTGCAAGTCCCCTAGATTGGAGTGCTTGGCTTTTCTTCTTAGCTCAAAGCCTTTTTGTGGGTAGTTCTCAGAAGACATGTGAGAGCATGTGCAGAGAAAGGGCTTCTTCCTCCATCATCATCCTCAGAGATGGATGCACGTGGGAAGACTGAGATCTTGAATTTTTTGGGAAAAACACACAAGATCATAAGCCCTGGTGAGGAGGAAGTAAGAGATCCCCCGAGGCCCTGGCAAGGAAACACAGTTACTTGGGTCTTCTACTCTAGGACATTTTAACCAGCGCTGCATGAACAGTGAGCTCAACCCATGGGGCATTTTCCCCTGAATTCATTTTAGGGCCTGGAGCCTGGCTAGGCCTCCATCAGGCCTGCTCAGTTAAGAAACTGCCAAATGAGCAGTTTATCCGTATGCCTGGAGTCTGTCGGGGGAAATTAACCCTGTGCTCTGGCTGAGCAGGTCTCAGTGGATATGTCAGGAAGGAGCCCGGATACACGGCATCAGATAGTTGGCTGTCAGCGTTGGCAGAGCGTGGAGCGTGGCTTTGTGTTCTCCGCTCTGTGAGGCGGGCCCTGCACACCGGGATAAACAGGACAGACCCGGAGGGAGTCACGACTGGACACCCCGGCCCCTCCACCGCCAACCAGATAAATGGTTCCAGCTTTTCTCTCTTTCAACTTTCCAGAAATCTGGGATTTTTAACTAGGTAGTTTGGTGTTGCCTCCTCTCTTCCTTTCTGAAAAGCCTGTTTGAATCCAGTGCTCTTTAGTTCCTGGCTGAGCTAACCCCGACCATTGGTGTCCCCGGAGTGGGCAGGGGAGGTGGAGTTCAAGCCGCCTATCAAAGCTTCTGCCTCCCGCAGAGCCTTGGTGAAGACAAGACAATGGGGCATCCCAAGCCAGCGACTCCGACTCCGCAGGTCCTCAGAGCCACGTCCCCTCTCCCTGCTCTTCCCTCGGGGCTGGCAGGTGAGGGTGGGGCCTGAGAAAAACCTTCTTGCTTCATGGTTTCATTTGAGACCAAACTTAGAGAAGCATAGGGAAGAAAACAGGGCGCCACCAGCGTCTTAGCACGTGCAGCCACTCGGGGATGAGGTGTAGTTTGGAGGAATCACTGGACCCTAGACCCATAGGTACCAGCTAACTGCTGCCATAAATGCCTCATAAACTTGGAACTTCCAGCAGGGCCCTGAGAATGCCGCGCTCCCACGCACTGACGGCAGGCCTGGCCCTCCGCCAGGGCGCTCAGTTGCAACGCTGGAAACTCCCTGACTTAAAACAATGTCTGGGTGTTTTCTGCCTCATAGGAGCTCAGGAGGAGGGTAACAAGTTTAATAAATTTGTCGTCTAATTTGCCTTCTCTCACTCTGCGTACTTGTGTGTGTGTCATCTGCTTTCACTCTCACGCCTGTTGTCAACGTGCCGGCTATGACAGACAGGGACAAACACACCCCCAGTGAGCTGACGGAAGGGATGGCTCCATGTTCATTGTCCCATGTGTAATAAATAGTGTGCATGGGTGCTGCCTAAGACAACGCCTGCCCCTCAAAATAAAACAGGACTTCGCCCTGCTTTCTAATTTATAAACCAAGGTGTCCGGATGGAAGACTAAGCCCCTTCGGGTATCTGTTTCTAAAACCCATTTTCTTACTCTGCACCCTCTTCTTCCTCTTGTTTCTCTTCCTCCTTGCACTTTCTCTCCCTTCCTCCCCTCCTCCCCCTCCTCCTGCTCTTCCTGCTCCTCCTTTCCTGGGCTGGAGGCAAGAGCACACTCTCAGGGGCAAGAGAAGTGACTTGGAGTTGTCTTTGAAGTCGTCTACCCTTCCCAGCCCTACTTTGCTGAAGGTGGCAGTTAGGAGGAAGGAAAGAGAAGTAGTCGTGGGGACACCTCTTCCAAAAGAGTTTTCTAGCAGGGAAGAATACAGGTGAAGACAAAAATGATAAGTCACAGAATCCCAGAGCTGCAAGAATTACTTTGGTTACTGTAAACGTATCCCCCACTTTATAGATAACAAAAACGAGACCCAAGAAGGCTGGTGACTTACACTAGGAGAGAGACACTCATCAAAGGATCTAGACTCAGCCCTTCTTGTTTCTAAGTCAATGGTCCTAAGCGATGCCCCGAGATGCCAAACACATACATGTGACTGGGAAGGCCACCCATGGGCCTAATCCTACCCCATCTCTGCCCCCATCTACAAGTTCTTTCCCCCTTTTCCCGTTGTATTAAAGGAAACTGTCCACAGATGTTACTGTAAGCTGCTGTCTGCCAACTATGTCTCTGTGCACATGAGTCAAGTCATATGAAAATAGTGGGACTAAAGGAGCACTGAGTTAGGAGTCATGGGTCCTGACCCGCCTCCACTGATCCGGCATCCTTTGAAAGGCGTTTAGCAGAATAATCTAGATCAGTGATGCCCAGCAGGATTATAACTCAGCAAGCCACAAATGTGAGCCTCTTATGTAATTTTGACTTTTCTGGCAGACACATTTTTAAAAGTAAAACAAAACAGGTGAGATTAAATTTAATAATATATTTTATTGAACCCATTCTATCCAAACTATTAATGTTTCAATATGTCCTCCAATAAAAAAAAAATGTATTAATGAGATATTTTACATTCCTTCTTTTTTGTACCAAGTTTTTGAAATTCTGTGTGTGTTTTATGGTTACAGCACACCTCGGTTCAGACCAGCCATTTCAAATGCTGAGTGGCCACATGGGACTAGTGGCTATTGGACAAGAAAGATCTAGATCTGCCTTCTCATTTATAAAACGAGAGGAGAAGACTATCAGGGGTTTTCAAACTGCCTCTGCTTAGAGTCCTAGGAATTCTTTAGAAGGGCCTCATCAAGTGTCTGTGTCTGTCTGTGTGTGCATGTGTGTGCGTGTGTGTGTGTGTGTGTGTGTGTGTGTGTGTGTGATATTTGGGTGGGGTAGAGATGATCAGCTTTGGGTCATCTCCTTCCACTTCCTGCCAATACATCCAGAGTTAGCTGCTTTTAAATGTTGGGCTTTGGCGAGACATTTTGTTGGGAGAAGAGGTTCTATGGCTAAATAAAGAAACTGAAAACCCTTGCACAGCATAACCTGGAATCTGCACTGACAGCTCTGGCCCAGATTCTGCAGGGCCAGAAAGGGATAAACAGTCACCTGCCAGGAAAGAACAGGGTCAGGTGACAAGCATGGGAGTGGCCACACACTCCAGCTGGCTGTAAAAGACATATGGCCCCACGGCTGTGGCCCGCAAACTGGCGTGTCAGGCACAAACTGACTCCCTCCTGCAGGTTAATGGATAACAGTTCAAGTTGTCGGCCAGGGTGTTGTCCGGTGGGCCCTAACCTTTTCCATAAGCCTGTAAATAAAATAAATCTTAAGCCCCCCCCCCACCAGCTGACTAAATAGACCCCCTCTTGGCCAAAGGGACTCCAAAAATGCCCTAAAGCTGAGTTGCTGGCCACGAGAAGGGAGGTCAGATATGTCTCATCATGCCCCCCTCCCTTCTTGGAGATAGCCTTTGTAAATCATTAACAGGCCTAAGGCTATACAAGACAAAACATAAATCACACCTGCAGGTCATCAGTTTATTCAACAGATCACGTGAGCCTGGGTGTATGTCCCGTATGTGTCCGGCTTGTCTCTGATTAACAGACTTCCTTTTCTTTACTTAAAATATTCTAAACTTTTAGATAAAGCTTCATTTCTTTAACCAATCACAAATCAAAGAATCTTTAAAGCCACCTATAAACTGTAATCCCTGGCTTCGAAATGTCCTGCCTTTTTGGGCCAAACCAATGTATACTTTCCACGTATTGGTTTATGACTTTACATGTAATTCCTGTCTCCCTGAAATGTATAAAACCAAACCGTAACCCAACCACAGGGAGACCACTTGCCCAGGGCTTCTTGTGCATGGCCCTCTGGGTCATGATTGCACATGTTCAGTTCAGAATAAACCTCTTTAAATCATTTTACAGAGCTTGAGTTCTTTTCCATTGGCAGGCCTAAGTGTGTAGAATCTGGGCTGACTGATACACAGAGGTCACAGAGGGGTGGGCTATCTGCAGAACACAGAGCATTGGCTCTCTTGCTCCCCAAGCGTCCTAGCTCGAGGTTACTCTGCCCATGGGGGCTCTGTAGGTGGCTCCGGGAATTTTCCATGCTCTCTTCATTTTCAGCTGTGACATATAAGAAAGTACACACGACAGCAAAACAGCTGCAAGATTCAGACAGCTATATCATCAAAGGATGCCGTTGTTGGAGGGTATCATTAAATCCAGCTTCAAGCACAGCCGCCAGCACACCCACTCCCTTCCCAGCACCAAGCAAGTGGGAGACGGCCCTAGCGGCTGCAGCCCCGTGGAACCAACTACTGAGGAAAGACACACATTTCTGTTGGATTATTGTCCTTCACTTAATGAGTTATTAAGTAGACCCACTGCTTCAGTTAGACACATGGTCCCCCCACTCCTGGAACTTTAAAAATACTATGGTGATGTTATCGAAAGCTCAGCACTTGTCCCTGAGGCCGCATCAAAAGAACGAGGACAAGTGGTTTGAAGAGAAGGAAAAAGTTAATTAGTTTGCTGGGAAACGAGGAGGTTGGCAGACTCCTGTCTCAAAGTACCAACGTCCCACCTCTGAGCAGAAGTACAGAGCTTCCGAAGGTTCTGATTAATCCCATAATCCCATCTTTGGCTAGACAATCTCATGACCTCTGCCAGGACAATGCCTTCCAGCCATCTCTTGTGGCACAAAGAACAAAGGACACTTTCCTGCCCCTCCCAACCACTGGCCTGAGAAAGGGATGTGGGTTTTAGTTCTCAAAAAGGGTGAGGGGGTTTTGAAGAGACAGAGAACACTTTTACCCTTTTTCAGGACATTCTCTCTGTTACAGTAAGATAAAGATGTCTTCCTCATCAGGGGGCTAAGGACTCCCAGAGTGTTAGGCAAGCCAGAGGTGAGCAAAATATATAGCAGTCCCTGACTGCTTTACACTGCAAAGGAGATGATTAAAAACATAGCCTGTGTATTCCCCACTTTCCAGCTCTTGTTTTATTTCCCTGTTTTAACGGTATTTGAGTCTTTGGATTGTGATATTATGATATATAAGAAATATATATTTCAGTCTTCATCCCTGGTTCCTGGCCAGAGCTCCTGAAACCTTTGGAATTTCCTAAGTGATAGGAACAATAAAGGCCTTTTGTTATTCATAACGAGCCCCTAGCAACCACACCTGAGTTTATGTTAACGCAGTGACTTTTGGAAAGCCCCTAAGGCTGGGAGGCTGGTGGCCCTGAGATCCCACCCTGTGATTAGAGGATTGGAAGTTTCAATCCCACTCCCCAACTTCTGGGAGGGAAGAGGGGCTGGAGGTTGAGTCAATCACTGATGGTCAATGATTTAATGAATCATGCCCACTTAATGAGGCCTCCAGGAAAACCCAGAGGGAGGGGACTTGCAGAGCTTCCAAGTTGCTGAGCACCCACAGGTGCCAGGAGGGTGGTGCACCCAGAGAAGGGACTTGGGATCTCCACGTCCACACCTTGCCCTGTTTAGCTCTTCATCTGGCTGTGCAGTCATACCTTTAATATTCCCTTTGTAACAAACCAGTAATCTGGTAAGTAAACTGTTTTTGGGGGTTCTGTGAGCTGGTCTAGCAAATTATCAGACCCGAGAAGGGGGTCATGAGAACCTCCAATGTGTAGCCAGAAGTTCTGGGTAACCTGTGGACCTGCTGCTTGTGATTGGCATCTAAAGTGGGGGGCAAACTTGTGGGACTGTGCCCTTAACCTGTGGGGTCTGCCCTAACTTGGGTTAGTGTCAGGATTGTATTAATCTGTGGACACCTGATTGGTACCCACAGAGAATTGGAGAATTGCTAGGTTGGGGGAAAAACCCCACACATTCTGGTGTCCAGAAATGAAGCATTGAGTGTTGCAAGTGACAACATAGTGAAATATAGTTCATTCTCCTGATACAAGTTTAAACAGAAATCTTCAGAGGGAGCGCTAGATGTTTCTGCAGGTGTAAGAAAAGACACCGCCTAAGTGTCTTGCAACATACAATTAATAATGATAGCCCTTTCCGTGTGCCAGACCCAGACCTGCACACCTGTTGCTTCATTTAATTTCACAACACCTTTCATCGGCAGCCCGGGATTTATAGAGGAAGAAATTGTCTCAGTGAGGACAGGACACTTTCCCAACGTCTCAAACTCAATGTGGTACAACTGGGATTATATTAATAACTCAAGTTTAAGGGATATCCCAGAGCCCATGCGCCTTATGCACAGCATTCTCTTATCATCCTGGAAATGGCCCAATCTGTGCATTTTTTAAAAAGAAAATTCTTTGTCCCCTAATAGTAGAAGAGAGTACAAGTTAGTATGTTCCTGCTCAGTATTTATTAATTTGGGAGGGGTTATTACTTCTCTGATACATGCTTAGGTTTGGTAGGCATAGAGAAAGCCCCGTCATTGTAAAGTAAGCATTACTGGCCTGGAGCAGCCCCTCCTCTCCAATAGGAGGCCCCTGTCCTCCTTTCTAAGAGCAAGTGTCCCTAATACCACTTTCTCGATTTCTAGTCTTATGTCTTATTTCTATAGGAAAAAAAAAGGGGGGGGACAAGTGGTTTGATGAATTATTTTTCTGATTTGTCGATTTAATTATAATAAATCTTGAAAATCTTTTCACATTAATTACATCCAGTTTTAATTCAGTTTTACATTTAATAAATTACCTTTTTTTGAAGAATAAAAAAAGGAAGTAGAATTTAGATTTCCCAGGAAAAACTGAGTAAAAGCATCAGGACCGGAGGGACCTTACTCCCAGCTGTCTCACAGCTCAGACATCCTCTGATACAAATGTGTTAATCAAGCAAACCAGCAGGAAAGCACTTGGGTTTCTAAGCATTTGCATTTTAATAGGGGCCCCTTGAAAACCCACCTTTTCTAGACCCAAGAACTGAGACTGAAGTGACAGAATGACCTGTGGTTGGTCGGATGTTTGAATGAGAGTCCCCTATTTTCCTAGATGTTCATTTCACACCTTCTCTCTTCCCAAAACTCCAATGCTGCTTCTGAGCTTGTGCCCTTTTTCCTTTTCCACTGGGAAGTAGAAGCAATCAGAAGAGAACTCCCACAGCATCCAGGGCACCTTCCCACTCAACTGCACGGATCCTGCCTTCTCTCTGCTGACTGGGGATGAGGGGTCTCGGCTTCTATGTACTTTATCATCCTCTCTGAACTGCTCACTGACATCACTTAATCTCCTCTCTCCGGAATCAATATTTTTTCCTTTTCTACTGGACCATTTCCATAAGTGTACAAATAGTGTCTCATTTTTTAAAACAAAACCTTCTCTTGTCACTATATCCTTCTCTGGCTGCTGCCACATTTCTCTATTCTTTTTTATTAATACAGAAAATGCCTCAAAAGAGTTCTCTGTACTCACCATCTTCTATTCTCCTCCTCTTGTTTCTTGAAGTCATTGCCTTCAGACATTTGTCCGTACCATTCAGCTCTTTTCAAAGGAACCAATACATGCATTCTCCCTCCTCACTCACTCTGCCCATCTGCAGCATTTAACATAGCTGCTCACTTCCTCCTCCTTCAAAGTCTCCTCACTTGGCTTCTAGGACGCCAAGCTCTATTCCTCTTTCTTTTTTGATATTTAGTCCTCATGTCCTCATATTTATTTATTTTTTTATGTTATCTTTTTTTTTAGACAGAGTCTCACTCTGTTGCCTGGGCTAGAGTGCGTGCTGTGGCGTCAGCCTAGCTCACAGCAACCTCAAACTCCTGGGCTCAAGCGATGCTCCTGCCTCACTCAGGCTCCCAAGTAGCTGGGACTATAGGCATGGGCCACCATGCCCGGCTAATTTTTTTTCTATATATTTTTTAGTTGTCCAATTAATTTCTTTCTATTTTTAGTAGAGATGGGGTCTCACTTTTGCTCAGGCTGGTTTTGAGCTCCTGACCTTGAGTGATCCTCCCACCTCGGCCTCCCAGAGTGCTAGGATTACAGGTGTGGGCCACCGCACCCGGCCACGTCCTCATATTTAAATACAGCATGACCTCAAGCTTGGTCCTTGGTCCTCTTCTCTTCTATATCTGTACTACCTTGGAGACAGATATCTCAACCAGTTTCATGGCTTTAAATACCATCTTTTTACCACTGACTGTATACCTCCAGCTCAGACCACTCTCCTTAACTCCAGACTTTAACCGACTGCCCGCTTGACACCTCCACACGGTTCTTTCCGTCATTTCACCTGTAACATCAACCTAACATATCAACTTGAACCCCCTCTTTCCACTGCTTTTCCTCGCTAAGTAAATGAAAACTCTACTCTCCTAGCTTCTCAGAGCCAAAACCTTGAAGGCAGGAAAGTGAAGATAAAAATAGTACCTATCTCATAGGACTGTTGTGGAGATTAAATGAGTCAATATTTGTCAAGAACTTGGAACAGTGCCTAGCATATAATTAGTACTACATAAACTTTTGCTAAATGATTACAATAAATAATCATTTTTGGCTCTTCCCTTTCTCTCACACCCTGTATCTAATTGTCAGCTAATCTTCTTGGCTCTTCCTTAAAAATATATGGTCAATTCTCTCCTGTCCTCCATTGCTAACACCGCCATCACCTCTTGCCCGGATTACTGCAATAGCGTCTTCATTGGTCTCCTTCCTTCTACCTCTGCCCTGCTATAGTTAACCTCAACCCAGCAACCAGAGTAATCCCTTTAAAGCAGAAGTCAGATCATGCCACTTATTTGCTCAAAATCCTTCAATAGCTCCCATCCAAAGGCCCTTCATGCGCTGCAAGCCGTATCACCTCGCCCTCTCTGAACTTACACTGCCACATACCCCTGACACTCTGTGTTGCAGCTACACTCTTTTCCTCCTTTTCCTTGCTTGAATGTACCTGGAATGCTCCTACCTGTAGCACTTTGTATTTTCTATTCTCTCTGCCTGGCTTGCTTTTGCCCAAGTTTGCGGCACGATTTCCTCCCTCATTTCCTTCAAACACACTCAAATGTCGTCTTGTTAAAAAAGCCTTGACGGTCCATCCACTCCCCATACGATGGTAACTGCCACCTCCATCATTTCCATTTTCTCCTTTTCAGGGCTTTGTGATGTTCTCACAGACTAAATATTGGTATTTATTTGTGTATTATTTATTTCTCCTCCAAGTACAATGTAAACCCTATGAGGGCACTGCTATATCTCCAATACCTAGAACAGTGCTTTGCACAGAGCAGACACTGGATAAATATTATTCAAAGAATTCACAAATGAAGCCCTATTACTTGTGCAGCTACCCACTCACTCCCTCATAAGATTGGCTTTTGTGGACACACAGCGTAAGGAACCCACATTTCATAAAAGTTCTGAACCATGAGATACTTCATATCCAACTTTTTCTGAGGAAGAGAAAAAAAATAGATTTATTCCATGAATTTGAGTTAAAGTTGTCTAATTAATTATATTTGATAAAGGTCCTCATCAGCTGTGACTTACTCTGCTGACAGATGACCTTTTTATATCTTGTGTCTCCCTTTCTCAAACTACCCTGAAGTCATTCTGTACAGCAACCAAGCTACACATGCCAAAAGTACCACCTAGTGGCTGAAGGGTCCACAGTGTGAGCAAAGGCACATAGATGAGAAAATGGGTACAAAAAGCTGCTTTTAGAAAAACAGAGTAGTTAAAAGATAATTTGTGCCAAGGACATGTAACAACTTAAATGCTAGGCTATAGGTTGTATAGGGCATGGACCGTGAATAGTTCTGTAAAGCTCAGTTGAGTAATTTACTAAAAATTGATTGAGCAACCCTAATCAGCTGTGCTCCAAAGAGAACATAATAAAGATACACTTCTTGCCCCATAGAAGCTTCTACTGATGAAAATGAATCATCTTAACCATTTTCATTTTTATAATAGCTATACTGAGGTATAATTTACATGCAATAAAATTTACCTATTTTAAGTATACAGTTAAATGATTGTAGTAAATTTAGAGAATTGTACAAATACCACCAAATCCACAGGTTGAAGAAGTTCTATTCTTAGTTTGCTGAGAATTTTTAATTGTACATGGATGTTAGATTTTGTCAAATGCTTTTTCTGTATCCATTGAGATAATCATGTGGTATTTGTCCTATATATTTTAGGTTGATTTTCAGATCTTAAACCAACTTTGCATTCCTGGGATAAATCCTACTTTGTCTTGGTATATAATTCATTTTATATGTTGCTGGATTTAATTTGCTAATATTGTGGTAGTCATTATTGTGTCTGTGCTCATAAAGATTATTGTATCTGTGCTCATAAAACTATAGACTATTGATCTATAGCTTCCTTTTCTTGTGCTGTCCTTGTTTGCCTTTGGTATTGGGGGTAATACTGTCCTCATAGAATGAATTGAGAAGTGTTCCCCCCTCTACTTTCTGAAAGATTTGTGAAAGACTTACATTATTTCTTTTAATATTGAATAGAATTAACCAGTGACATTTTCTGGGTCTGGGCTTGTCTTTGTGGAAAGATTTTTAATTATTAATTTAATTAATTAATTTGTTATAGGTCTACTCAGATTTTCTATTTCTTCCCAAGTCAAATTTGGTAAGTTGTGACTTTTTAGAAATTTGTTCATTTCATATAAGTTGCCTGAGTTATTGGTATAAAGTTATTTGTAATATTCCCTTATAATTCTTTTAGTTTTTATAGAGTTGTAGTGATATTTACTATTTCATTTCCAGTTTTCATAATTTGTGTCTTCTCTTTTTTTTTTCTTGTTCAGTCTAGCTAAAGTTTTGTCAATTTTCTTGATCATTAAAAGAAAATTGCTTTTCTTTTTCTCATTTCTTAAAGTGAAAGCTTAGGTTATCAATTTGAAGCTGTCTTCTTTCCTGATATGGACACTTGAAACTATAAATTTCCCTCTAAGCACTGTGTTAGATGCATCCCTTAAATTTTGGTATGGTATGTTTTGGTTTCATTTGATTAAAATATTTTTTAATTTTCCTTGTGATTTCTTTTTCAAACTATGGTTTATTTAAAAGTGTGTTTTTAAATTTCCCAATATTTGGGAATTTCTCAGATTTATTTTTGTTGTCGATTTCTAATTCTGTTGTGATTGGAGAACATACTTTCTATGATCTTAATCCTTTTAAATTTACTGAGACTTGTTTTAGGGCCCAGCATATGGCCTATCATGGTCTAACCATATGTGCTTAAAAAGAATGTGCATTTTGAAGTTGCTGGGTGGAATGTCTCTATAGGTCACTTAGGTTGAGTTGGCTGATAGTTATCAAGTGTTCTATATTCCTGCTAATTTTTCGTCTAGCATTTCTATCAATTATTGAGATGATATTGAAATCTCCAACTATAATTATTGAGTTGTCTAATTCTTTTTCAATTCTGTTAGATTTTGTTTCATGCATTTTGAGACTCTAGTGTTAGATGCATTTACATTTATAATTATTATATCTTCCTGAGGTAGTGACACTGCAATCTCACTATTTTTCATTTTTTTATCTTTTTTTTAAATTTCAGCATATTGTGGGGGTACAAATGTTAAGGTTACGTATATTATCCCAACTTACTAGCCATTGCCTCAACTTCCTCACAAGTCAAATAGGGTTAATAATATTGATGGGGTTCAGGACACACCACCCTAAAATATGACTGTAGGAGACCAGAATATGCCACCCCAAAACAAACTTTTTAAGCAAATTGATTCTATTGAGCTAGTTATTTGGAGAAACTGAAGACATGGGAGTAGCTTCTTTCTTTAAGATCTACTCTAGAGATTTACTCATTTCTCTGTGTTTCCCCCATGTGTGCATGAGGTATACATGTTAGTAAACTTGTGTTTTTTCCCCTTGTTATTCTATCTTTAGTTATAGGGAGTTCCAGTTAAGAATTATTAAGGTTAGGGAGAAACTCAATACTTTCTTCATTACAATATCCACTATGTAAATAAATGTAAAGCCTTTTCCCATGTCCCCTTCTCTTCATGTCATGGGATGTGAGTACCAAGTTGGCTTTGAAAACAATTATAAAAAGAACAATTTCCAGTATTACTTTGGTTTCTAGTAAATATTGTTATACTCCATAGGAAAATGGCATGAAGGGCATCAGGCAAGCTAGGAGCCAGGAGCATGGCTTTATTTTTCATCACTATAAGCTGCTGGAGTGCAAACAGTATATCACTTTATTAGTTTCTTTATATTTTTGTACACTGTGTCACTCAATAAATACAAAATCAATACATCCAACTTTCTTGGGCAACTCATAAGCTATCTAAGTCTTGCTAGAGGTATTTCTCTTTAGATAATAAAGCTGAAAAGAAAGTGAGGAAGTGTTTACCATATGAGTTGAGAAAATTAAAAATGAAAATTAAATAGTAGTTACCCTTAAGGTGCAAGGAAGCGTTTCTGATGGGGAAGAAGAACAGGGGTAGAGGACCATGAGGGCTTCTGGATGCTGCCCATGCATTTTTTTTTTTTGAGACAGAGTCTCACTTTGTTGCCCGGGCTAGAGTGCCGTGGCGTTAGCCTAGCTCACAGCAACCTCAAACTCCTGGGCTCAAGTGATCCTTCTGCCTCAGCCTCCCAAGTAGCTGGGACTACAGGCA